>OY365795.1:19482440-19797440 GCA_959347355.1 Napeogenes inachia
TTACTAGTGTAAGAGAGTTGTATTAGTTATAAACAAGTATTATCAAATAAATACAAACAATAAATGTGTTACGTGAAAGTTAATCTAAACAAAACCGACTTCAATGTCATAGCGGGTAATTATCATTTGCTAATAATTTGTGCTTTCTCTATTATTTATTGATGAAGGCTGAAGAATTATTGATCCACATCAATAATAAGAAGGCGGCGTGTTTAATATCCATTAGCGGTGAAATGTACCATGGCAAAGTGAACTCTCTTCGTATAAGCCTACCGATTCCGTGAAGTGTCGTAAAACTTTAACATTTCTTATAAATGTCATGGATATATTTTATCCAATAGTTCGTTTGATATACGTACATAATTCACTCTTTATTCCATGTTGAAAGTGTATATTTATTTATTTTTATTAAATTATCATTCAGTTTAGTGTATTTTAAATATTTAGAAAGGTTTTTCAGGTTAAATAACTCAGGCTAATAATTCTCAGTTTTATGTAGAAACTGTTTTTAAACTTTTAATATTCATTAATAACTTTCCATTTGAATTTTATTGGATAAAAACCGATTAGTATTTTTCACTTTATCTGTGAAAAAAAAAAATACAAATATATAACCACCTTTATTATAGAACTACGCATAAACTTCAGTTTATTTCTAATGCCTAATAATCGATTTAACTATATTAGTCAAAATCGATTATAGGAAAATATATGCACGATATACGCACGATAGTGTGTAGACAAATGTCTACGTGGCGTAGCCAAATGTAGATGTATCGAGCCCAACTGTTCTTTCAGCTTATACAAATTATTAAGCCTTGTGATTTAGTTGAGAAAGCAACATAGATTTCCGTTGTTACATAGTTTCATGTCCAGCTCAATGTAAATTATTTATCCTTGCTGTCCCATGACTCAGATTTATGAAATGCTAATAAATATATAGGCTATAAGAAGTCCTATTATGTCCTTTCATTTCCATTTGATTTTATTGTAAGGACATTTCAAATTAATTATAATTACTTAATATACACGCTTTTCATTTTCTTAAGGTAAACTTTCTGTTCATAAATTTATTTCTATATATTGTTTTTTTTTATTTTTATTGTATGTCGGATATCTATGGCGTATGGTGTATCCATTTTTATTAAAACAAAATAATATATTACAATAATATTTTATAGTGTTTTTGAAATAACTTATTCCTGGTTATTAAAATTTAATAAGGAAAAAAAAATAGATAGTGTCACTTTTACGACTTTCCTTACTTGGTGTGACTTTAATATAGATAGAAAGTAACGTAATTGGTAAAGAAGGGTTAAATGTCTGTTTGTTACAGGTTTATGAAGACAACGAAAAGCTGCCAATAATAGCTAACAATATAAACTAATAAATTTTAGTATATATATTTTATTTCAGCCTTTTTTATTATTTGCCTTACCTTAGATAGTAGTAGAATATAAGTCGCGTTTAAAATATTTTTTTTATTAGATGTCTAATATTTAATGGTATATCTCTAATAAAAACTCAAAGAGATTTAATTATCCTTAAATAAAATATAATAAATAAAGAAAAATTTATAAAAGTGAGTATTATATTAGTCTAACTTCTTAACATTGGTACTTTTCGGTCACGTCAGATTGAAGTGCAAAACATATTTCCATATAACAAGTCACTTTAATGCACAATTGAAATATATTGAAACTATTATAAATTAAGATTAAATTATCTTAATCATTGAATTCTTCCCGTTGCTCGAGTGGTTAGCGCAGACGCATAATATATCGAGGCACAAAGGTGCTCGGGTTTGAGTTTGGCATAAATGTGATGAGCAGAGATGTTTGTATTCTTGGGATTGACCGTTGATTACATATTAATTAATTTGTATTGTTGTCTAACACCCTTAACACAAGCAATATTATATGCTCACTTAGGGCTTAGATCAATGTGTGTAATTTGTCTAGTGATATTATAATTATTATTATTATTGAATTTTATGTAAATCAATAACTTTTTGTACAGTAATTAGGCCAGAATAAAGGCTCATATCATTTGTTTTCAAAAACAAACTTTATATTCTCTTTATTCGTGAAAATAATACAATATATCAAGGACCTAGATTAATATTGTCCCTTTAAGATTTAATAAAAAAGTAAACAGAAAATGAGTATTTAATATAACAATAAATATAAGATAAAAAAATAATCCTTATAGGAAGAATTTAACTTGCGAGAAAGATTATCCTTAGTAGTGATTCCTATTCTAAAAACAAATGTAATTAATTGCATTTTTTAGCCTTGAATAAAAATAAGTTAAATACACGATTATATTTTGCAATTATATAATGTACATAATTTATTTTTATGAATAAGTCATACTATTCTATCCTATAATATTCTATTGTATAAATTAATTAAGAAAAATTTTTTTTTGATCATAGAGTTTGAAAAGATTAGAATTATATAAAGAAAAAACGAATCAAACTATTGTGTTCAGTTTACGATAGGGAAAGCATCCAATTCTATCAGGAATAATTGTTAGTTTTTCTTACTCTTTTACTGTTTTTCTTTCTTTCTTTCGAAAGTCGAAAGTTCCTAAAAATGTAGGAATTATATTTAAATAATTATTTTATTTAAAGGATACGTATTGCTTGTATTTTATTAGAAATTTAGTGTATTATTTTAAGTTGGTTGCTAATGTACTAAACAATTGTTTATAGTTTTATTCTTTATATATAATAAAGTTTAATAATAATAATAATAATAATATCAGGACAAATTACACACATTGATCTAACCCCTAAGTAAGCAAATTATTTGCTTGTGTTAAGGGTGTTAGACAACGATACAAATACATGGAGATACACATATAAATACTGAAAATATATTTAATAAACGACCAAACCCAGAAACACGGACATCTATGCTCATCACATAAATGCCTGTCTCCGCCGGGAATCGAACCCGAGCCCCATTGCGCCGTGACACGTTAGGCGTCTGCGCTAACCACTCGACCAACGGGGCGGTTAAGATAATAATAATAATAGATAATGAAGTTCAAAATGTGACATGATAAAAAAAAACCATCGCATTTCTTTTATTTTTCCCTGGGTTTTCTGAAGTTCTAAGTCCTATTAATTTAAAAGTTTTCTCTATTAAAGGAAAACTAATCCTTTCTATAGCTTTTCTGTGTTGCTTGTTTTAATTACAGTATTAAGGAACAGAAAGAGAGGTTATTATATAGCTCGCGACTAGTGTCAAGGTCAAATCTCTTTGTTCTAAAAGTTTCCACTGTATGCAATTTAGTCTTGGATTATAAAGGTATTTTTTTAAAAGGCTTTTATTATACCTTAAAGAAAAGTGTGGCTATCCTAAACAATACATCTTTATATCTTTCGAATTAACCATTATTGTTTTTAAACATTGTACTGTTTTAATAAAGAAAAATAAAGATGTCATGTATGTACCAAAAACCGTAGAAAGTTGTTACAGAAACCTTTAAAATGATCCCATTATACCTAACCGCTTTATTGTTTTACTTATTTTAGTTTCGGTTTGAGTTGAAAGTTGACTTTCGAGTTCACTCGGACAATGAACGTCTTTAAGTTAATTTAGTCGTGGTCGGTTTAAGTTAACACCGGGAATCACACGCTCAATTGCGTCACTTCATGGTGGATTCAAGCACCCTCACAAATTCGGGATAAGTGCTCACATCAGACAGACTCAATAAATTAGTTATAAATAGAATATTCTTTTGAACCATTCCTTCTGAGACGTTGCGTGACCAGACATGCTATAAATTATAATGTTGAAAGGTAATTTAATAAAATCACTTTTCTATAGTCATACCTTTCAAGTGTACGGTGAGCTAGAGTATTATTATTATTATTATTATTATGATATTAGATTAAGAAAGTGTACAGTATAAACGTAACAAAAAAATAAATTAAGTTATACTTATTCTGTTACCATCAAGGCAATAAATGCTCACAACATAGTCGCACTCCATAGTCGTCAGAAGACACGTTGTTACAAAAGGCAACTATTCAGATACCATCGTAAACACAGTCGCAATTACAATTCTAATAAATAAGTGCTGAATTGTTATCAAGCTTTCATATTTCAGATCGATTTACAAATGGTTTTAAGGTATATTTTCCAACACAATAAGATCTATGTTGTGAAGATTGTCCTAAATAATTGTGTCCTTCATTAGTTTACAACAACTTAATATATTTTTACATTTAAGACTCAAAAGAAAAAATAGAATCATCCATGTTCTTCTAAAATTATAAATAAAAATTAATAGTAAGAGTTTTAAAGATTTTGGAGGAATATAATGTTAATTTTTTAAGGTGTCGTTTTAAAATAATGACTTAGTTTTACTAAAAACTTAAGAAGTAAGTATTTTTTTTTCCTTTGTCAAAATATACATATTTTCATTTGACATAAACAGTGGTTCTCAAACAGAACAATAATAATAAAGTCTTAAAGTATAAATAAAATTTTAATTTATGAGAAAAGCAATTATATTTTTTATGAGATCTTTGAAATGTTTCTTCAGTGAGGTTTATATGTAAATCATGCAACCCGGGGATTGTATGTGATAAGTAAGTTTCAGTAGTTAGTAAGCCATTTTTAAATAGTGTATAATAATTATTTTTCTGCAATAGCAAAATTCTGTCACTTCATTCGATGTCAGATTTTCTTACAATGTGACTTTCTTTTGTCAAAATTATCTGAACTTCAAGTGAGCGATGTTATTAATACTATTTGTTACACAAGGGTAAATAAAGCTTTGTGCAGTTCGCCATTGTTGAAAAATGAGAAATAGAGTTTCTTAAAATTATAGAGCAAACTTCTTTTTCGAGATAATTTTATCGGTGTCGCATCGTAAGAATACATTGAAAATTCAGTTTTATGTTTAATGTTTATTAAATATGTATTTTCGGCTATATTCGTCACTCGACGTTATAATACGTAAAACGAGTCGGGTAAAATTTCGATCAAAATAACGTGAATATATATTTATGTAAGTATGTATATATAGGTAAATATATATAGGTAAATATATATTTATTAATCAAAATGGATAGCGAAACAAGAACATGAAGATCAATGTATTAAGTAATCTGTATATACAAAAAAACTTAAAATTTATGAAAAAAAAAAATAGTTTTTTAAAAATTATAGTTTAGTACACACTTCTTCTTCACAATAAAAGAAGTTCTTTTTTTGTTTCGCAAGTTTATTCTCTTTATACCTAAATAAGAATATGTGAAGATATATTTGATAATATGAATCTAAAATTCACGATACGTGTTTCTCCTAAACACATTTCATAAATGTTAATACTGTTTTATTTAATTTAAATAAAATTTGTCAGGAGAAGTTAATTCTATTCATAAACTTTTTTTTAAAGATTTTAATATTAAGCCGACTCTTGACCTATAGAGCTGAAGTTTTTTGAAGTTATTGCCCGTGACTCTTTATGGCTATGATCATAAGCCTATATGATATAAATATATTTTGTACAGTCTACGTGGACACAGTCACGGGCAACAGCTATCTCTATTCCTAATGAAGTATTTTATCTGAGTAAGTAAGTGTTAAAACCTTTTGGCCTACACAACAAGGCTTTTTCCAATATAGCGAGGGCGAAGCCGCTGGGAACAGCTAGTGTTTTATAAAAAAGCAAATACTTCCATGAAAAATAGAGTACTTTCACGTTGTATGTTACTGCTATAAACCAAACTTGCAAATACCTATTTCAAATATTTTTAAGATGATTTATGAAAAACAAACCTAGTTGTACATATTTTAACTCCTAGGAAATATAACGTCAGAATATTTTTTTCTGTGAGCTTCCTTTTGTACACCGCTTTAAATATTTTTTTAAATAATGACGTGCGACATTGCGTCTCCTATAGATTGAAAGTTCAAAGCCAGTTTTTGATGCTTCTTTTTTTTTTCGAGATAAAATATTTTGCATTCCAACAGGATTGGATCAAATTTCTTACTTAACTGCTATTGTCGCTTTTTTGTACAAATAATGTACACAGAGATTTATTACCGTCTCAAACAGACGAGGTTTTATTGTAGGTATTAAAAGACTATATTCACTAAAACTATTCCAAATTAACATTTGGCTCCATACCTATGTACTTCATATAATGCTACCATAGCATTTCATTAACCCGCATTCCATTTTTATGTCATAAAAATTTTTGACTGATACTGATTGACACGGAAATGAAGTAAATTGAGAGTATTTATGGCCAGGCTAAGTACATATATTTTGTTAATAGGTTTTGTTATTCATTCTTCTTCTATGATTTTGGTAGCTGATAGGCATACTTTATTTTTTTATTTTACATATATTTAATTAGTTATTTTTTGCTTATAATATATAATCATACGATATTATGGTACGTTAATGTTTATTTTAAACTAGCTGTGCCTGCGACTTCGTACGCATAAAGTTCGATTTCGATAAAACGCACCCATTCATAGTTTCATCAAACTCCGGCAAGTAGTTTAATTACAGTTTTTTTTACAGAGAAAGTAGTCCAATTTTGTAGTTTTTTTTCGGAAAGGGTACTATTATTCCCTGAGGGGAGAACTATTATTTCAATTTTGAAAAAAAAAATTACCGCAATAGTATGAAAATAAGAGATCATTAACTTCTATATTTGTTAACCGATTTAAATAAAAAAAACACTTAAAGTTAAATGAAGCTCATGAAAATATATTCCCGAAAAATTTATCCAAACCGTTTCTGAGATTAGCATGCACAAACATACAGACATATAAACATATACACGTATAGACAAAATGAAAAAACACTGTTTTTGGGTTCTCTTGCATACAGGTCTCCCATTATGAATTTTTGAAAATATTTTCCATGTAGGTACAGACAGCGATCAATTACAGTTTTATTATATGTATAAAGATAAATTTCTGGAACACTGTAAAGAAATATATCTTTAGATAGAGTTAAGAGTGTGCAATGAAAGCTAAAAACTAAATGTTAATTAGAGTGACGTTCAATTTTTCTGTATTAAAGTTATTTACATTAGGCATATATTTTTTTCATGTTGCGTGCACAACTAAAAGAGAAACAGATAAACAGACAAAAATTTCAAAAATGTTAGATATAGATTCAGTTAGTTATCCCTTTCCCAACCTGGTTATATATTTATTAAAATATTTTCAATGTACAGAGACTACTCCTCTATAGATTTGCATGGTACATATATTTGCGTGATTGATATAAATTGACATAACTTATTTATTTTTTAACTGATTTCAATGAAACAAACACTAAATGTTAAGTGAAAAGTGTGTCAATATATTCCTAAGAACTTCAATATATTCCTAAAAATTGTTTCAGCCGTTTGTGAAATTAGCGTGCACAAACATACAGCCATAAAGACATACAGATAAACAGACAAAATAAAAACCATTGTTTTGGGTTCTCCTGCTCTTTATAAAGGACCCCCATTAAGTTTTTTTAATAATGTTTTTTTAATATTATCCATGTACAAAAAACGTGTCAGTGACAATTTTACTATGTGTAGATTTAAATAATGTAATAAAAATCAGCAAGCGCCCGCGTTCGATTTGGAATAAACAAATTTTTCATCCCTTATTACACCTCATACAAACTTTCAAATCATATTTAAAACGATTTAAGCCTTCTTTCAATTAGGCCTTAATATTTATGTTCATCAAAAAGAGCACTATGTACAAAATTTCTTTTTTTTTCATTTAAGAGAATAGGTAGGTTGATCGTTGAAGAGTGATTTTCACATAGCCTTCAAAAGTGACACCGGGAATTTTGAATTCTGAAGTTTATGTTTATTACGTAAACAGGGTTTTAGAGTTTATATATAATACCTTTATGTGCATCACCACAACAAAATGAAAAGGTGAGTCATACTTCAAATAAAAAGATTTATATGTATTCTTTGAAATCGTCGATAAAACTCTTCTAGATATAGATATTCTTTTATACAAAGAGTCTTTGCATTCTTAGTACTTGAAATTCATATTCGTATTTTGCCCTTAAACTAATGCTGTTTAAATGCATGTGTATCATATGTAATATATAATAGATCCCATTGATAAATTTTAACTTTTAACATTAAAATTAAATAGTTCTTTTTTTGAAAACTCTTCCAATATGTAGTGTTGTGTTCACCAACACAACCTTTTTAAATTTTTATATTATTATTTTGATTACTACAAGACTACAACAAATTATAAGTTACAGAAATATATAATAATAATAATAATAATACTGAAGTATTTTTTAAATCTTAAGTCAAATATACAGAAATATTTGAAACGGTATTTGATAAAAACTTGTGTGAAGATCCGACGAAATGAAGAAAACAAAGTTATCTTTCTGACAAAGAAGATTGTTTCAAAACTCATCTCGCAAGTACAATTATTTAAGACCACCGTTAAACCTTATATGTATTAAAATGTTATATTGCATATACTTATATATTAGACGATACTATGATGTAATCATATCTTAAAGATTTTATAAAAAATATTTTATATAAAATATTTACCGATTTAAAAAAATCTTTTAGCAATAGTCCTACATCATCCCTTTTCTTTTTTTTTTTTTTTTTTTGGTGGGTAGTTGTGAATAAGTGAACATCGTTTTTCAACATCTCGTAAATTTAATTTTGTTTTTAAGTATATATTACAATATTTTATAGTTTATTTACCTTAATATGAGTCTGTGAAGATCACTACCAACCAGTCTTAATAAATCTCCTACTATTATCACTGCACGATAGTACTTATATTCAAACACAATCACCGTTACCTCTCTGCACAATGGAATCAATTAAGGAATCTCTTGCTGCGATGACTGATATGTTTCACAGCAAAATGAGTGAGTTCCAGCACAATCTAAAAAGCACGTCATCTCCAACTTCCTCTTCAACACTTTCTTCGGAATTTACGGCCTTCAGGACTTTCATTTTAAGTGCAATTCAAACTTTGCAATGCCAGGTTGAATTTATTGGCAAAGAAATGGACAGGCAAGAAATGAGAAGAAGGCGCAAGATGATCCTGTTGCATGGAGTACCCGAAGACAAATCTGAAGAAACTACAGCTCGGGTAACTAGTCTTTTTGCTGCTCATCTTGACTTGCCAAATTTTTCCACTGCAAGCATTAAATCTTCTCAACGCTTGGGGCGTTCTTCAGGTGAAAAACCAAGGCCTATTTTAATAAAATTTTTAGATGTCACTGTTAGAGACAAGGTTTGGTTTGCCAAAACTAGGCTTAAAGGTTCTGGCTTTACCCAGTCGGAGTTCTTGACAAAAACCAGACACATTACGTTTATGGAAGCCAGGCAACGCTTTGGTGTTGATAAATGCTGGTCTCGGGGTGGCCTCATACATATTTTGTTCCCGGATGGTACTCGACACAAAGTTGAGTATATGTCTGACCTCAACAATCTCTCTAAATCTTCTCCGAAGCCAATGACGAAGACTATCGATGCCAGCAAGACGGACGGCAGATCATTCCAGAGATCTAAGAGACTAATAAAAAAATAGTGTTTTTATCTGTGTTTGTGAGTATTTGTTTCTATTTGTCACCTTCATGGATTTTCTGTTTGATTCATACCGTAATTATTATTATTTTATATATACTCAGTTTCTTTTATAGTTAGTAAATATAATTTTATACATTAATACTTTAGTTAATAAATAATATGTAGTTATAAATGTTATTAGACATTAATATTGTTTGTGACGATTGTCAAATGTCATTTATATTAACGTTACACAGTTTATAAAAGAAACTGTTTGACTTGGACTCCAGGAATTGGCTCAATAGTTGTGCTTATCGCACGTATGCTGTTTTAAATACATATATTGTTTTGTGTTTTCGTTTTCTAACTTAGTTCATTTTTGTTAAATATTGAGCCCTTATTTTTATTATTATTATTATTATTTTTCTTATTAATTTGTAAAAGCTGTTCAAATGAAGGTGACATTGTAAAATTTGTTAATTAGTGCTTATTTTGTTTTTTTTTACTGGTAGGTATGTAATTTATATTACATTTAATTTTGTTATATATATATATATATATATATATATATATATATATATATATATATATATATATATATATTTTATCTAATCTTATTTTTAAAACATATTATTTTTATTTTGTGTTTTTATATTATTTATTATTATACTTTATCATATATTTTATTGTAATGTCAAATGACGATGACTCAAACGACGAATCTTTTCACTCTATTTCTTCATCCTCTGATGTGTTGAACTCTGGTGACAGTTTTCAAAGTATTCCTTCATTGAGCGACAGTCTTGTTTCGTATTTCATGGACTGTCCCAAAAATTTTAATGTAGTTCATATTAACGCCCAGAGTATTCCTGCTCATTTCCCTGACCTGCTATCTTCCTTTGCTTCTAATAATATTCATGCAATATTAATATCTGAATCTTGGCTTAAATCCTGTCTACCTTCAATTGCCTACTCCCTTCCAGGATATTACTTAATACGTAATGACCGCATTGGGCGAGGAGGCGGTGGAGTTGCAATTTATTTGCGCTCTCACATTCCTTTTTGTATTGTAAACGTCTCACAAACTCAGAATGCGGGTCCTGAACATCTATTTATTGAACTTACACTTTCACACTCCAAAGTTCTCCTCGGTGTCTATTATAGTCCTAACCTCCATATTGACTATTTCTCTTCTTTTGAAAATCTTCTGGAACAACTTTGTCCTTCTTATAACCATACTATTATAATGGGAGACTTTAACACTTGTTTAATTAAAAAAGACCACAGATCCGCTCGCCTTAATTCTATTGCCAATGCTATTAACTTGCATATTCTCCCTCTATCATCTACTCATCATGCCCCTAACTGTAACTCCTCTCTTTTAGATCTAGTCCTAGTTTCCTCTTCTGAACATGTAGGAAAGCATGGCCAATGCTCTGCACTGGCTTTTTCCTATCATGATCTTCTTTATTTATCTTATAAGATTAAACCTCCAAAATTAAAACCAAAAACCCTTTTCCAGCGCAACTTTGGTAGTATGGACTTAGCTCAACTGCGTACTGACGCCTCTGTTATTGATTGGTCTGAAGTACTTACTCCACGTACTCTGGATGAGCAAGTGTGTATTTTTAACTCTCATCTAAGTAATCTTTATGACGCTCATGCTCCTATCCGACCCGTACGCATGAGACATCTTCCTGCTCCCTGGCTAACTGATGATATAAAAAAGCTTCAGCAAAAAAAGGTTACAGCTAAAGCTAAAAATAAAAATGAACCTAGTGAGGAAAACAAGGCAAAATATATCAAAATTCGTAATCGCTGCAACAGGCTCTGTAGAGATAATCAACGACGCCATATTTATAAATCTGTTATTGAAGAGAAGGATTCAATTAAAGTCTGGAACTTTCTTAAATCTCTAGGAGTTGGTCGAAGTAAACAAAATACTCAAAACATTTCCCATTCCGATCTTAATAATATTAACCAACATTTCTCCATGTCAACACCTCTGGATGGTGCTATTAAATCTCGCACTCTTAGCGATCTTTCATCTCTTCCAACTCCAAAAACTCCAATATTTAGTTTAAGTCATTTTTCCGAATGTGATGTTAAGAAAACTATTCTGTCCGTGAGTTCTGATGCAGTCGGATCTGATGCCATTAGTCGTAAAATGATCATTCCTATCCTAGATATATTGATCCCTACTATTACTTCCTTATTTAATAATTCCATTTCAATGTGTGAATTCCCTTCCTGTTGGAAAGATGCCTTTATTGTTCCTCTTCCAAAAAAAGCTAACCCGTCTTGTTCCTCAGATTTTCGTCCTATTTCCATCCTTCCCTTTCTATCAAAAATCCTTGAGAGACTAGTACACTTCCAACTGAGCACCTTTTTAACCAAAAATAGTCTCCTTAGTAAATTCCAGTCCGGTTTCCGTCCCGGTCATAGTACGACTACGGCCTTGGTTAAAATTACCGAGGATGTCAGGTCAGGCATGGAAAACCGTCAAGTCACAGTATTGACGTTGCTGGATTTCAGCAATGCGTTTAATACTGTGGACTTTGATATCTTACTCACGGTATTGGGTAGCCTTAACATATCTCCATCGGCAATTGACTGGTTTCATTGTTACTTGCGTGGGCGTCGGCAACGTGTACGGTTAAATGACCTGTACTCTGACTGGAGCACGGTCAGTGCTGGTGTTCCGCAAGGTGGCGTGTTGTCTCCTTTATTATTTTCAGTGTTTATAAACACTATTTGCTCTCATATCAATTCTTTCTACCACCTGTATGCAGACGATCTTCAGATTTACCGCCAGTCAAGTCTTGATGACCTTTCTAATACCATATTGAAAGTAAATCAAGATCTGGCGCGTATCTCAAATTGGAGCAAGTGTTTTGGCCTTAAAGTAAATACATCTAAAACGCAGGTCATTATCATTGGTAGTTCTAGGCTGATCGCACGTATTCCCGATTATCAGCTACCTCATATTAGTTTTGAAGGCGAAGTTATTCCGTATAACACTAAAGTTAAAAATCTTGGGATCATATTCGACCAAACTTTATCTTGGAATTCGCAGATTAGTGAGGTGAGCAGAAAGATGTTTGCGGCCGTGGGATCCATGAGAAGATTGCGTAATTTTCTCCCAATCACTACCAAAGTTGTTTTAGCTCAATCTTTACTCTTTCCAATTTTAGACTATGCTGATGCCTGCTATCCTGATTTAAGAGAGGATCAGTTAAATAAACTTGAGCGTCTTCAAAACCTCTGCATAAGGTTCATATTTGGTCTTCGCAAATATGACCATATTTCTCACTTTCGTAAAAAACTCAAGTGGCTTCCGATTCGTTTTCGCAGGAATATTCATATGCTTAGCCTTCTATACTGTCTACTGTTCAATTCTTCCACTCCGTCCTACTTAAAAGAACGTTTTGAGTTTTTGAGTAGCACACACAACCGATCTCTCCGTTCCAATCAAAACCTTATCCTTAAAGTTCCTTCCCATTCATCTTCTTTTTACTCCGATTCCTTCACTGTGCAGACCATAAGACTGTGGAATGATCTTCCGCTTGACATTAAACGTGCACAGTCATGCGATTCGTTTAAGCGCTGCCTTAAAGTTCACTTTCTAAATTTATAGCGTTTGTCGTCTGTATTGTTATTTGTTTATTTGCATGAGTATGTATATTTTATTTGTGAGTGTGTATGTATGTATATGCGTGTATGTATGTATATATTTGTTTGTATGTATATTCGTATGTATGTATATATTTGTTTGTATGTATATTCGTATGTATGTATATATGTAATTATGTGTATGTAATGCTTTTTTTTTGTTCTTATATTTTTACTTTTCAAACAACACCCATACTACGTCTCATTATTCCTCTAATTAATTGGTTGCCTGGAAGAGATTGCTCTTTAGCGATAAGGCCGCCAAATTTGTACATTTTTTCTGTTTTATTTTTATTTTTTGTTATTGTTTTTTCTGGGTGTACAATAAAGAATATTTATTATTATTATTATTATCATCCCTGACAAGCATAGGTTATATTTTATAATCATCATAATCATCATCATCACTAATATTATAAAGAGGAAAGATTTGATTGTTTGTTTGATTGTAATGAATAGGCTCCGAAACTATAGAACCGATTTAATAAAATATTTTACTTTTAGAATCCTACATTACCTCTCTTATTAACATAGGTTATATTTAATACGAGAAAATAAGGATTCCCGTGAAAATTTCGACAATGTAATAAATTATAAATGTATTAAGTAACATGATTCAAGACTTTTTCATATAGGTATATTACGAATATTAATAAATATAAACATTTAGAGTTAAAATTATTTACAATCACTAATAACACTATGATGAAGGGATTTATATTATCATTAGCTGTTGCCCGTGACTCTTTATGACTACGATCATAAGCCATATAAATATATTTTTTACAGTCTACGTGGACGCAGTCACAGGTTAAAAAGAAAACACTTATTCCTTATAAAGTATTTTATGAGTAAATAAGTATGAAAACCTTCTGGTCTACATAACAAGGCTTTTTTCTTTATAGCGCGAGCGAAACCGCTGATAAGAGCTAATAATTGCATAAGAACCTTTCACCAATAATGTGAATAACTTGGAGAAGTTTGTTTCTATTTCGACCAATCATAGCTAAGAACCATTTAATTAAAAAAAAAAATTCAAATCCGTGCACGCGTTTATCGCTACATTGCCACAGATAGACACACAGATACAAGGTACACACATACAAGATACACAGATACACAGATCGACAGGTCAAACTTATAACACCCCTCTTTTCATTCGTGGGCTAAAAACAAAATTTTATGAATTACAAAAACAGGGATGACCAGACCAACAATGGTCGTCAAGCCTTCAGCAATATAAAGCGCCTTATGATAAGCATTATTGCATGAACGCCAACCAACCGTAGGAACTGTAACAGTACTTCTACTGTTTCTGACTAATCTGACTTTTATCATAAGACTATGTATGCATTCATACGAAAAAGAAATATACTTAAATATATAAAATAATAACTTAGACTTTAAAATGGGTGGACACCTAAGCGGTGTCCAAATTTTAATCTAATTAAAGCATGGGTTAAGAAGTTCGAGTAAAAGGGATTGATAACGATTATAAAACCTACTAAGCTGCAAAAGTTCAAGAAGAGACGATAATAACACCTTTTTTCGCCTAAAACGATAGTATTTGCTGCCATATCAGCAAATAATCGGTAAGTATTTCTTTGAAACTAATCAAGGAAATAAAGTAACTAGTATCTCAATAAAAGCGAAAGGTTATGACACCGCAGTTTCATGCATTTGAAGGATATATAGGATGGATGCTAGCTTGGATGTAACAATGTTGAACAACATGGCCATACTTATTGACTTGTGAAATGTTTCCTTACAAATTGATTTCTTGCATAGGTGATATCCCATAATCTTCAAAAATACTTTATTTATTATACAAATTTATTATTTATTGATGAAGACGAAGAATTATTAATACACATCAATAAGAAGAAGTTGGCGTGTTTAATATTAATTAGCGGTGAAGTGTAGTATGGCAGAACGAGTATTCACATAGGTCTTCCGATTTCGTGAGCGCGAAGTGTTATACAATTACACAGATACAAGATACACAGATACACAGATTGACAGGTCAAACTTATAACACCCCTCTTTTTATTCGGGGGCTAAAAACAAAATTTTATGAATTACAAAAACAGGGATGACCAGACCAACAATGGTCGTCAAGCCTTCAGCAATATAAAGCGCCTTACGATAAGCATTATTGCATGAACGCCAACCAGCCGTAGGAACCATAACAGTACTTCTACTTTATCTGACTAATCTGACTTTTATCATAAGACTATGTATGCATTCATACGAAAAAGAAATATACTTAAATATACAAAATAATTACTTTGACTTTAAAATTGGTGCACACCTAAGTGGTGTCCAAATCTTAATCTAATTAAAGCATGGGTTAAGAAGTTCGAGTAAAAGGGATTGATAACGATTATAAAACCAACTGAGCTGCAAAGTTCAAGAAGAGGCGATAAGAACACCTTTTTTCGCCTAAAACGATAGTATTTGCTGCCATATCAGCAAATAATCGGTAAGTATTTCTTTGAAACTAATCAAGGAAATAAAGTAACTAGTATCTCAATAAAAGCGAAAGGTTATGACACCGCAGTTTCATGCATTTGAAGGATATATAGGATGGATGCTAGCTTGGATGTAACAATGTTGAACAACATGGCCATACTTATTGACTTGTGAAATGTTTCCTTACAAATTGATTTCTTGCATAGGTGATATCCCATAATCTTCAAAAATACTTTATTTATTATACAAATTTATTATTTATTGATGAAGACGAAGAATTATTAATACACATCAATAGGAAGAAGTTGGCGTGTTTAATATTAATTAGCGGTGAAGTGTAGTATGGCAGAACGAGTATTCACATAGGTCTTCCGATTTCGTGAGCGCGAAGTGTCATACAATTCTTTAACATGCCTAATAAATGTAATGGATTTATTTATTTCAATAAATCGTTTGATATAAGTCAACGATTCACTCTCTAATTCATATTGAAACTGATTATTAAATTATTTTTATTAAATTACCATGCAAATTTATAGTTTGTTTAATATATCAGATACATTGAACAAAAACCTGTGAAAACAAAACGAAAGTTAATTTCACGGGTGGTGGATGCTGCTTCAGAATTCATCTTGGTCGAACAATCCTCGACTCGGCAACCATTAATCACCGCGTAAGAAGAAAATATTTCTTTCTTTTAACTCTGGTGCCAATTGCATACCGAAAACATAGTTTTACCTGATATTCTTTATTTAGAAAAAAGATTATATTTTTATATAAATTACTTATAAACGATTCGTATTCATAAATGTTGTGTAAAAAAAATATGTTTTTTTAATATTAAGAAAAGTTTTTAGTTTCAGAGCCTATTCAATTTAAACAAACAAACAAATCAAATAAACAACTAAAACTGAACTGAACTGAACATTTGTGTGTCTGTAGATTCATTTAGTACAATAAAAAAACCAGTGACTTGTCTTTAAAAAGCAGAAAAAAAGAAGAAGAAAGAGGAAAGAAGAAAAAAACCCCCGATACAAACAGACCTCTAAACATAATAAAAATAATATTATAATGTACTTATTGCAGTAGTTGCGTCGGAGGACGGTTTAGTAAAGGAAGAAATTAAAAGGCAAGTAAGTTACCAAGGTAAATAAAGAAATAACGATATTGAATCATATTATAGTTTAAGTCCTCAATGACTGATTTCGTAAAATAGTCACCATCGTCAACGTACGTACAACGGTCCCCCGACGCAACGATTTCAATAAGTACATTATAATATTATTTTTATTATTTTCTTTAATTTTTAATTAAATTTTCATTACTTATTTACAGATTTATGGACACCTTTGTTCGAAAGTTCCTATAAATTGTAAAATGATATTTAAATAATAATTTTATTTAAAGATTACGTTTTGCTTGGTTTTAATCGAAACTTTTTGCATAATGTTTGATGTTAAGTTGCAAAGGTATTTATTAATTATTTATAAATTATTTATATATTTACTATTTTTTGGGATTGTAGTACTAGGGATAATAAAGTTGAATATGTGGCATGACCAGAAACATTGCATTTCTTTACATTATTTTAGCATTGCCTTCTAAAGACATTAAGAGTAATTAAATAGTTTCCTTTATTAAAGGAAAACCAATCCGTTTAATGACTTTTTTATATTGCTTGTTTTAATTGCAGTATTAAGGAACAGAAAGAAGGTTATTGTGTAGCAGAGCGGACAACATTGTCAGTTCTGTTTTGTTTTCACCGTTTTCATTGAATACAATGTAGTCTTTGATTGTAAAAGTATTTTTTTTAAAGACAATTTTTAATTTTTATTATTAAAACGGTATCTCTAATAAAATAAATCGATATATTTTTCAGATTAACCTTATGATTATCTTATTAGATACATTTGAAAACGATTATTCGTTTTCAATCATTTCACTTTTTGACAAAGAAGAAATAAACACATAATTGGCCATTGACATATTACTTAACTTAATAATATATATTCTACATCTATATTTATTTTAAATCAATTAATATTTTATTCTCTTATTTGTTTTTTTTTATAAAATTGTTTGAAATATATCAACCAGCCGGAATTTAAATATTTTTTTTTTAATAATGATCAGAAATATAATATTTAACGTGAATATTGCAAACTGATAAAACAAACACTAATATAAAGTGCTACTCGAATATAGATGCCAGAAAATCGGATTCGTAGACGATAAATCATTTAATTCTACCCCAGCGGCTAGTACGTTTGCGAGTTCAGAATCTCATCACAGTTTACTAGCTGGTTTGATTTAGCTGCTTTGAAAACTATTGTATTTTGTATAATGCACATCAATTTTACTTTTATTTATATAATTAATGTCAAATTTTCGATAATTTTGCACATTGTATGCTCGAAAATATATAATTAATTGTTGGTAGATATCGTATTTAATTCTAGATATAAAAATCGCAAAATAATAAAATATTATCTTGTTAATAAAAAAGCAATTCAAATACAAATTATTTTTCCTTTCTTAAAAAAAAAAAGTATTTTATTAGTCGTTAAAACAGACATAATATAAACCGTTTACATTTCTATGGATACCGTACTATTGACTATTTTAATTGAGTTAAAAATATCTCGCGTGATATAATAACTTCCTGAGCTAATAATTATATTTCCGTGATAAACGATTGTCGTTTTTTTAAATGTTTTGTTTATATTTTAAACGATGTTCTATTCCTATTATTTGTCCAGACAGCCAGAGAAGGAAGTATAGAATATTAGTATAAAGTGGTGCTTAATTTTTTGTGGTTTTTGCCATATGCCAACCCCTTCATCACTCTTCTATCAATAGAGTATATAAATTATGATAATTAAAATTAAACGCAGCATAAAATATATAAGAAATCACGTTTAAAATTCTTGCTTGTAGTATAATGTTAATTAATTAAACCAGTGCTCCACATTTGTGTATAACATTTTTCATGATTTAGTCTTTAACATTTTATTTTTTCATAGTTATTTTTATAATGTAAAGTTTTTGAGAAAGTAGGTAATTTGACTAAATTTATAAAAATGTTTTAATAAGGATGCTCTTAACATTAAAATTTTTATCAAACAATCAATTATAAATGGCAATGTTTATGTATGTAATCAAAATTTGACAAAAAAAATATTAATTTAAAAAAATAGAATTATACGGTGATAATACTATTTGGTTTCATGTTTTATTAATTATATTCCTTATTCATTTTATAAAAATTCTAATAGATTTTTAAGTTAACATTATTTCATTAATAATACTTAACGTAAATGTAGTTAAGTATATATGGTAATAGCTTATTAAGTTTAGTAATATTTACATAAATATGTTTAAATCATATGATACAAAATAAAATGAGCATTGTGTATTATTATTCTTTCTAAATATTTTTCTATTTTGATTAAAATTTTTACTTTTTAGAACCCATCTCGTTGTTTAAATTTTGACTAAGTCTTATATCTATTTGTAATAAGCATAGTCGATGCTCGTAAAATAAACAAAATAAATAAAATGATATGGATATTACTTAATGTAGTTATTGTTAGTTTAGTATTTTTTATATTATTGATATAGCACATTTTATATCTAATAATAGAGCTACTTTTTATGTTTACTGAACAAGCAAGTATAACAAGAAATATCGAATTAATATCAGACAGGTAAATGTGTATTTATGTGATTATCGTATTATTTTTTTGGTACAAAATTGTGGAGTATAATCACATTTTCTTTTAGTAAAATATATTCTTATAGATGATTTTCAATTTGTAGATTTCATGCAACTACTATTTTTTATTTTATGCATTGTTTTGGCCTATAGGTCCCTGCGGTAATGTTTTATGATCACGCTACTTCTGCCGCTAAGCCATTAAACACACTCTTCTGTAAAGGATTTGTGTACTTCTGTTAGTCTTTTGTGTCATGTATATCGGTTTTATTGATTATTTGATCAAGTAACCAGCTCTGGCCATTGTATAGTTCTTTTAGATTTATAGCATTATAATACAGTTTAAAGTTAACATTGTCTAGTAAAGTTTTAATATTATTTATATAAAACGTGTGTGAAGTCATCGATAATTTTGGATTTGAGAGAAAAACTATGATGGACTTTTAAAACTTGTTCAGTCTATTTAATTTATGGTTTCATCACACACATCATATATATTTTTTTCACGCTTATTATTATTCATACTCACATATTTTTTTAACAATAGTATTTATTCACCTGTAAGTCATTCACTAGGAAAAGTAAGTATAGGTACAATGTTAAGAGATTACTTATATCTCCCAGAATTTGTATTTTGTCTTTTCTCTTCATGAGACGTGTTTAGAATTTAAGATACGATATATCGTATAGATCAAATAGATTCACTCACGTACGAATCTATTTGAAGACTTATATCAAAATAGATGCTTACAACATTAATATATATTGCAGTTAAAAGTATAGCTGAGCTAGTTAGAACAGGTAGAGTTTCTGATACACCACAAAAGTGATAGTTGTGTCAGGTTCTTTCCCAGTTTAATTTACTCTCATTGAACTAACGATTTCCAGGTTAGAAAATTAAGGAAATTCACAGCAATCTAGTCTAGACTATTTGGGAAGCAACAATTATATTCGATATATCCATTAAACATATTGCCACTGATAAATATGGAAATAAGCGTAACATGGGGCTACATACATGTTTATAGATATTTTCAAACATTGATTTGATTTGTTTTTAATTGCTTAGACAAGCACATAGCGTCATCTTCCGCAACATAACGAGACTGTATTCAGATATAGAAGTGGTCTCTTGCAGGTCGGTTACATTTTTAATATTATTAGTAATGATGTGGTCGTGCAACCTACCGCGATGAATCTTGCATTATATGTTTTAGTATTTTTGACACCTATTAATTCCAAATAAATACTTACAAATAACTTTACTAATGATAAACGTCAGGTTAATAGTAGTTAAACGTATATATATTGGGTAGTTAGACCTTATGTATTACTGGCGGCTATCTGTTTAGCTTGTGCACAGATTATGCAGGTTCTGATTCATCTGAGAAAAGTAATTAAGAACCTTTTGTACGATGTTTACGTTTCGCCAGATGACTGTGTTTCACATCTACATTCGACAAGATATACTTAACATGGTATATTTCCGTATATAGCCTTTACGTGGCACGGTAGTTTAACATATATCGTACTTCTTGAGTTATAGTTTAACTAAATACTTAATTTTATAAATCACAGGACAAATTACACAAATACCCTTAAGTAAGTAAGTTATTAACGGAGCAGTAAAATAGTACTATTCTACAATTTAGATACAAGAAATAGAAATATATTAACGAAATACGAAATATGAACGAACGAACGAAAATATTATACATTAAGAAAGATATTAAGTAACGTAGAATTTTTAATAACCCGGTAACATTTACTGTTATTTAATAAGTAAACTGAAATATTGCATTATATATTTATTTTGTAGATTATTACATTATTACTTTATAACATGAGTATAGTATTGTATCTCGTATAGTATTGTATCGCATCAAAAAATCTCTCACATAATTTAAATCGAATTTTACTGTGATGAATTCGTTCGATTTTAAACTAGCTATAGATAGCATTAGAAATACTGTACGATTAAATCAAGAATACTTTAAAGTACATAACTTGTTACTACAACACTTATCACTACAACACTTATTGCTACAACACTTATTACCATAACACTTGTTACTACAAAATTTGTTATTACAGCTATAACAACTTATTATTGCTATTCGTACTGTAAAGCATTCAATTTTTTTTATTTGAATCTACTGAAGGTTTAGCTTAGAGACAGATCGTATAGTCAAGCTTAGTTGATTTTCTTCTACGACAAAATGCACTCATGCCTCTACGGGATCTAGCGCTGGGCCTGCATTTACATATTGATCTCGAATCACAACAGTACTACATACGGGTACGGGTACGTATTTTCAAAATATAAAACCATTTTTTTTATATTTGTTTTGTAATCTGATCTTATTTAAAAAGCATTATTTAAACAAATAACCATCTTTAACCCTAGAAAAATAATCATATTTTTTGTACTTAAAAGATAATCTTGCATAAATTTAGAGCATGAATTATAATTAGATATTATCTAAGGTTATTTTTTATTTCAATGGAATGGTTTTAGTTATATGCTACTTTTTCTATGAAATAGTAAAAACAATTCTTTATTTTTATATTCATATAAAAAAAATACAAAATCTTTGCAATTTTTCTATAACTGGCATGTACGAGAGTTTGGACTTCATGGAAAGCTTTTGCACTCAACGTATTGCTCTATGATCTATTGCTGATGAATCTATGTTTTATTGTCTAAAAAATGTCACCTTAAGTGAAACATTCCTTTCCACCATAAATAAAAAACTATAAGAATTATTTTAAGAAGTATTGACAAATACGGCCTTACATAAAAAAACTCAATATATTTCGTGTAAAATCATGATTAATAAAGTAATAGAGATAAATTTTATTTGATTAAAAAGTGTACAGTATAAAAATATGTGTGTGTGTATTAGTATACACATGTAAGAAGTGAAACTTCTTTATGACATATTTTTTTGAAAAATGATTCACTAATTACAACTTTACAGGAATGGCTAATTAAGCTAAATTAGATAAAGTTTAAGCAAAAATAAAGATGGCGCGTAAAGGAAAAACGTTACAATTTTTTGACATTGCTATAAAATTTCTCCCATCTGTCGATAAAGAAGTTTCACTTCAAATATGGCGCGTAACGGAAAAATGTGACTTAGAAATAAAGATGGCGCGTAACAGAAAAACGTCATAATTTTCATTAATATTAATTAATTAAAACGTAAGAAGTGAATCGACTGTTTCTGACGTATAATATTCTCATAGAAGAAACACATAAGTACCATAAAAAAACAGACAAATGTACACAATTCACTTTAAAAATAATAACTTTAGACTTCTTAACATGTTGGATCGTCACTATATCACAAATAAAATTATTCTTCATAATTGTTTCTGCTGTTTCGAGTTTTTGTTCATTCTAAGTATAGCAAAACAGACCTTGTAAAGATCAGGACCCCAATGCTCCATTTCTCAGCCAAAACTCGTATTTCTTTTCATTCTTACTTCTTCTATTTCAGACAATCAATGTATTTTAAAAATATTATAAATTATATTTCATAATTTCTTCTTCATGTTATAATCTTGAATTTATTTTTTAGTTTCAATAGCAAGTCAATAAAATCGTATTGTCCATTATGTAATTACAATTCATTATTTTATTATAAAACTCTAATGTAAATTGTGTTTTGTAATCCACATACTTGTCATTTTGATTATTTAGTATTTCCATAGCAACATGGTGTAAAAGAGATGAAGTTATACGAAAAAAGCTGGCGCGTAACGGAAAAATGTCACCGTAACGAAAAAATGTTACACTAAATTTTTTTCTAACCCCGATAAAGAAGTTTCACTTCAAAAAATAAACTAAATTCCACTAATTCTGTCGCCACCATAGCAATAACTGCTCGCAACATAGTCGAACTCCAGTCAATCACCCCAGGGCCCTTTGGTCACGTAATCATGAAAGGCAACTAAACTCATTGGAGTTTAACTGCCTTAATAAATATTTTATTTATTTAATCTTTATTGTCCAAAACGAATTGGTCTGGTACAATAGGCGGACTTAATTTTTCAGTTATCCTTAACAATGAAGTGTTAGAAACCGACTGATTTAACAATATTATTAGGTATAACTTTAGATAAAAAGCTCCCGTGGAATCCACACAACACGTTAATACGGCATACGGAATACGGAACCGACGATAATACGGCTCGACTCGTTTATTAGTATTACCATAAAGGCATTGGCTCTAATATTATTAAGTGATGACTGATGATAAAATCGGAAGAGAAAGAAACGAAGGCAGTTACGAAGTCGATGACATCAGATAGTATTTAATATAAAATTTATTGTTTTAATCCCTAGAACTCTGGAACTTTTTGATTAAAATAGAGTTTTCTAACTATAGTGTATTTTAAATCTAATTTACTTACATGTGCACGGTTATGGCTACATGATGTAATATGCATTTATTACATACTGAAAATATATGTATGTTTTTTATTATATCTGTGTTTAAATGTCAATAGTTACAAGTTTTACGTTAGATTCTTTTTCTGTGACCTCCGTTTTTTACAAGTCTTAATAAGTTGCTTTTGATTTTACCACCTATTTATTTAAAAGTTATCTGTTTATAATAACCAGAGCCTCTTATAGGCTAAAAGTTCATAACCATCTTTTAATACACGAGACATAGTTTTAGATGTTTGGGAGATTTGGTTAAATTCTTTCCTTCACTGTTATGGTCGCATATTCTTTCCGAAATAGAAGAGGTTTCATGATAGGTATTAATAAACTAGTACTATTACAAATACCAATACCAAGGCGATGGAAAATTAAAAAAAAATGCACTTTTTTAATAAAAAAAAAAGTCATGTCACAAACATATTTTTTTTTTTTGAGTTCGCCAGTATTTCAGCTTGTTATTATTTATTCGTAGCACGTGTTGTGTGTTTCGGTTATGTTGTTGCCTACTGGCTTGTACGGTTTTATGGCAGCTGGGTATCATTCGGGTTTGCTGTTGCAACTTGCATTATTGTTTTATTTGGATAATAGTTTTACTTTTCAGGATTTGTGTTACTTGAGTTTATAAATTTCTAGCTTGTATTTACAGATAATTTATTTACCGTAGCTGCCACGTTTGTTTACAGTTCTTATTATTGGTATCCGAAGTTATAATTATTTTAACTTTATGGGTCGCATGGACAATGGGCTAGAAAAAATAATTGTGATTTTAATTCATCTTAATATCTTTTTTGCATAGTGTCTACATTATGTTTACAATTTATTAGGTAAGTGGTGCCATTTAAAGTACATGGTAAGGTTAAAATGGGAAAATGTCTAGTGGAATTTCAGCCCCGATGCTTATTTTATATTCACATATTTTTTCTGTTTGCATGGGTGGGCACAAACATATTTAGAAAGATAGGCGTAAAAATGAGAGCACAAATATTGTGAATGAATATTATGTTTTATTATTGTAATGATGTTCTTCTAAGAATTTTCTTCTTCTATGATTTTGTATTTTTTATTTTACATTAATTCAATAACTTTTTTGCACCATATAACTGTATAATATTATGATACGTTGATTCAAATTTTCAATTAAAATAAAAACATATAAAAATAGTTGCACGAAAGCTAGCTTCTGCACGAGTCCTTGGTCGATTCGGAATTAAAATAAGTATCATCCTTTATTACACATTCATTCCATTATACTTTCCAACCTTATTTAACCTTTTTTAAGCCCTTAGTGGTTGAATCTTCAAAATTTGAGCCTTTATCCTTGTTTATACCATAAAGAGAACTAACAAAAGCGACATCGAAAAACTCCATCTCTCTATTTAAGAAAATCTGTAATTTAAAGAGTTACCTACTTTTATTTAATAACAGTATATATTATTTAAAATTAAAGTAGTCATTTATAAAATCTTATTATAAAAAGGTATCTAATCTTTTAACCAAAAGTTAAGAGAGGTTCATATCACCACAATAAAAAAAAAGATGGATAAGATTTTAAAAATATACTGTACTGATTTAATAGTTTATTATTTATATACATACAATATCAAGATTGTTTTTGCATCATATGAATTTAAATTTAATTATCCTGTTTTGCTGAAACTAATGCTTTTTCAATTCATGTGTATCAAAAGTATTATAAAATAATAGAGTTTTTTCATAAATATTAAAGTCGAAAGTTTGTAAATAAATACTTTTCTATTTAAACAAACTATTGCAAAGTGTTGACCAACCTAGAATATAATTCTGATCTAAGAGGAGGTAAATTATATCTCTGAGAAAATATTAAATATTATGTCGTGTTCTTGGTCGTGCCCAAACTAAAAACTTAGTAGTTAATTGATTCTTAAAATATTAAAATCCTTCTATTCTGTTTCTTATTTAATTAGTTTATTTAATTTTTTATTCCTCAAAAGTCAAATCATCTTCATAAAATTGTTTTAAATTGAACAACCAATTTTTAGATACGAGTAGGTATATCATTTTTAAACAGTACATTGCAAACAGAAGAAATCAACACTAATATAAAGTACTACAGAGATGCCTGAAAATCGGATTCGTAGACGATAAATCATTTAGTTCCCCCCAGCGACTAGTAGGATTGCGAGGTCAAATTCCCATCACAGTTTACTTACTGGTTTCATTTACCTGCTTTCAAAACGATTGTATTTTGTACAATGCACTTTAGATTATACTTCACATTTATCAATTGTTTTTTTTTCAATTTCTATTTATGATATCCATTTAATTTATAACATAACATAATTAATTAATGAATGATGGTAAAAATCATATTGATGAAATAATAATGCTAAATTAAAAAATATTTTCTTTTTAAAAAAATCAATTTAAATATAATATATTTTTCCTCTTTTTTAAAACAAATACCTTTTATTTATTGCCAGTTAGAAATAACATTATATAAACGTTTTCATTTGTATGGGTACCGTACTATTGACTATTTTGATTGAGTAAAAACAAGTTGCGTGATACAATAATTTCCAGAGTTAATAATTTTATTTGCGTGATAATTAATAATATGCAAAATAGTATATTTTTTATCCTGTTTATTTTTTTTTGTATAAAGTTTTAATTTTATTTTATCTAATTTTTGTATAAATTAATTGAGAAAATAGTTATTTTGAGAAAAGATTTAGAAAGTCCTACAATAACATAAATATAAAAACCATTATCTTCTGTTAGCAATAGAGATCGCATCCAATTCTATCAAGAATAGAAGAAGGAAGAACTTGCTTGTTTTACTCATTTTGGTTTCAGTTTGACTCTAAAGTATTTACTTTCGAGTTCACTCGAACAATTCTTTGTCTTTGAGTTCATTTTAGTGGTGGTCGATGTAAGTTAACGCCGGGAATAAGACGTTCCAGTATAAACAAAATAAACTGAGTTCCGCTGATTCCGTCACCATCAATTCCATAGCTGGTCGCAATATAGTCGAGCTCTAGTCAATTACCCCAGCCTTTCGACAGGTAATCAAGAAAGGCAGCTAAACTACGATAAAACCGTGTTAAAACACAACTGTAAACACAAACTTAATAAATATGTGCTGTATTTAATTAAATATATAAAGTGGCTCTCAAACGTGAAATTATAATAAAGTCTAAAAATATATTATAATTATTACATAGTAATAAAAGTAAAGTTTATTTTTATAAGGTCTTTAAGGTATTTGTTCTGTAGGTTTATATACAAATCATGCAAGCCAGGTATTATATTAAGTCATTAAAAAAGTTTTTTAGTAGTTATTAAGCAATTGATTACATATTTTGAGTAATTAACATATAATAATGATCCTTCTGCAATATTAAAATCTTATCACTTTGTTTGATGTCGGCTTTTTTTACTATGTCACTTTCTGTCGTCTAAAATATTTGAATTTCAAATTTTAAAAAGCGCTATGATTATTTTAGAGAAATCCTATTTTTCTTATTTTTATAATAGAGAAATCTTATTTTTCAAGATAATTGTTTCAGTTTCTTAGTAATACATTGAATACTTATTATCATCTTATTACAATATTTTTTCTTTTTTTTATATACTAATCACTTAAAGCCATAGAATAATTTGTGTAATGTGTAAATTAAGAGAGCGACATTCAAGCTTCCAAAACGGGCCACCATTGGTCGAAAGGAAATGTGACATCATCTGAGAAGCCATTCAATTTATCGGCGTCAAAGTTTATACAGTGGTATTAGTGTTTCTGAGAAAAATAAATAATTTCAACCAACATTTTTAGGCTTTAAAATTTTATTAAATGATACGATTGTTTATGTAGTCCTAAAACATTTTCTCAATATTCAAACAACTCTAACAAAACAACTACAAATTCTTTTTCAATAGCAGTTAGCATGCTAATACGAATTACATTTTTAAAATGTTTCTCCTACCGAATCATTTTCAACTTTACTTGAGATAAATAACTAGGTTAATAATCAGCATCATATAGAATAGAAGATAATAAGATGCTATAGAAGTACTAGCAGCTGTGTTTTCTGTAAATATTTTTTTTTTT
The DNA here is from genome assembly GCA_959347355.1 of Napeogenes inachia. Classification (NCBI taxonomy): domain Eukaryota; kingdom Metazoa; phylum Arthropoda; class Insecta; order Lepidoptera; family Nymphalidae; genus Napeogenes; species Napeogenes inachia. The sequence continues at coordinate 19,510,393 of OY365795.1, forward strand.
TAGAACAGATAGTTTTACTGGTAAAGTTTCAATATTGTTGAATGAGGAAATGGTGACAATGCTACATTTTGTTTTTCAGCAGGTATATTTCCATTGACACCTTTACTTCTATTCTTCGGGTTAATATTGACTTGCACAGCTTAGTCACTTGGTAATTTATCTTCAATACGTGAAAAGCAAAGCTCTGTCTTATGATCATCACATTTAACAGGAGAAGTACTGATTCCTGGTTTTTAATATCCAGATATTGGTATGGGCAGTACTAGGACTTGCTTAGGGATCACTTCTTTGTGAAGGTTCACAATTTTTTAAATATTACTACTTTTGATAAAAACTCTCAAAGTGCTTCATTACCCGGTGTCAATGTTTGCGACTACGCACATTCTCATTTTCTCGGCTGGTGTTGTTTTAAGCCATAATTTCTTTCTTCAAACTTAGATTTCTTTTTTCTCTTTGTTGTCTAGTATATTATATTCAATACAATTTGCCGTATCTTCCTTAACCTGAAATAAATGGACAACCATAAAAAATTCGTAAAACCAAAAAAAAGAATAGGGTTTTTATAGAAAGTTATACTGAACTTTTGTTGACTAGACATTGTTAATTTTAAACCAAATTTTCTAATGTTCAATAGCTAATGCGAAACTTTTTTCTTACTTACACTAAAGTATATCTATATAAATAAACTTACGTTAAATTGATCTTCACAACAATATAAACACGATTTAAGAAATTTATTAAATACCCTTTTAATTACCATAAACCATGGTTTTTGTATTTTCGCATCTCTTGGATCTAATACTATTTTTGTAAGGTCATGATTTAGTCGGAAGAGAGAGACGCGTAAGCAGACGTCTCGGAATCAACTAGTATGTATAGACAATCTTTTAGTTTTCATCGTCAGTTTTGATTCTTACCGGTTTACTTTTAACTAATCATCATAGCTCAATCTCTGTATTATTAAACATAAAGGTTTTAAAATAAATAAACATGTATAATTAGTAACAAAAATACTTTAACAAATTTATTTTTATTTTTGAATGTGTCGTTGTTAATTTATATTTTTTTAGCGAAGTGATACAACATATTTATTATAAAAGCAATTAGTAACTTCCTAAAAAAATAGAGTATTTTTACGTTGTATGTTAGTGACTTACAAACAAAACTTGCAAATAACTATTGTAAATATTTTTTTCATTATTTATGAAAAACAAATCTACATATTTAAAAATTTAGGAACTCTGAAACTTTTTGATTCAATAAGAGTTCAAAGAGACTCCGAGATAAAGTCTTTTGCTTTCGATTAAGATTTCGTCAGATTGTTTCCTTCACTGCTATAATTATCTCTTTCGTACAAATACTACGTGAACGGAGAAGTTTTGTACTATTCCATACAGAAGAGGTTTTATTATAGCTATTAATTGACTAGTACTAGTATTCAAATATTCTATTCATACACAGCTGATGGACAGTAACTAAAAATGCATTTGGCTTTATACCTACTTTATGTACCATAGCAATAATAAAACTTCCTAGAGATCTATCGTATTTACTTTTTCAAATAAAACTTTGTTGTATCTTTGTTAATTAAGAAACCAATTCGAATATAATTTATTCTCTCTTTCTTTTATAACAAATAGCGTATTTTTATAAGCAGTTAATGAAATATTCACTTATTATCACTTATATGGTTACCACAGTATTAAATTTTGATTGAGTTAAAAACCACAGGCGTGATACAATAACTTCCAGAGTGAATATAGTGAGAGTAAAACGATAATTAATATTTGTTAATTAATTATCGTTTTTTTTGTTATATTTATATACTAAGCGATTTATTATTTTTATTACTGTCCCACTTTCAAATGTTTTAATATAGAATGACTACAACAAATTATAATATAGGAATATATTGAATATCATTATTTTGCCACACACACACGTACTTTTGCAACATTTCATAGTCACACTCGTCGACATTTTGATCATTCCGCAGTTTTTATTTATACACTTCTAAGTTTTACTTTAAAACACTCTAAGAGAAGTCACGAGTCACAACTAGGTATATAAGCTATATAAATATTATTTTTACAGTTCACGTCGACGGAGTCGCGGGCAACAGCTAGTATATAATATGTTATTTTTTTTGGGAAATTAGTTACTTTAACTTAATTTATAAAATGATTGTTAAGGATTATTTCTTACTTAAATAATTGTATTAATTCGTCACGCAACTGAAGTTAAATAGGGGAATATAACATTAAATTATAGAAACATGATTTTTGGGTCTCAAACCCAATTATTATGTTATGAGATAGTTTTATTTTTTTAAATATTTAATGTATAAAAAGCCTTATTAAAATGTGTATCAGTAAATTATACAATAATATTTGAGATAGAACATAATAAAAACTTGTTGAAGAACCGACGAGAAGAAGAAAACAACGTTAATTTTACTGACAGACGAGAATGTTTCAAAACTCATTTCGCTTGAATAATTGTTTAAGATAACCGTTAAACCTATATACAGTATTTAAATGTGTGTTATATATTTATTAGAAAAATAGTATTTTGTAATAGTATGTTAAAGATTTTATAATAATTATTTAATACTTACACACAAAAACCAATTTATATGCCTTGAAATAGAAATATATTTAATTTATTATTATTTTTATCAGAATTCTGTTTTATATGAATGATGTACTAGAGTATATGTGAATATAATAAATACTCTTTTACTAGTAAAAGAGTATTTATTACATTAAAAAAAAAAAAAATTAAACGAATCTGTTAGACCAATACGATAATTAATTTATTAAAAAAACTCATATTATGAAGTAGGTAAGGACTGTCCCATATTCCATTTATTTCTAAATTTTGAATACAATTATAAGTTTGATGGCAAGACTGAGCGTGTAGTCGGAACATTACTAGTTAACTTTAAATTATTCATCCAAGTTGTTTCTACTCTCACTGATAGTTCATAGTAATTGTTTTTTGGGCGTCGCTCTTTTCAACAATTCAATAGAATAAATAGTTGACTTTGCTAGGAATATTCTCCTTACATTGAACATACAAATTTTTACATATTTTTTTTTTATTTAGCAATCAATTATAAACGTCTAGGTTTATATATGTAATCAAAATGCTACGAGGAAAATATTGATTTATTAAGTACAAATAGGTGAAAATATTATTTATTATTATTTAGTTTCGTGTTTTGTTTTGCTCATGAAATCAATAATAGTTGAACATGATTTTAATATTTTAGAGTTAACATTACTTAAAAATATATATGTATAAGAGTATAATGTTCTTTAAGTTTAAGTAATAATTTCATGATACAGAACAAACTAAGTTTTGTGTATTATTTATTCGATATCATTCCTTTTTCCACTTGGACCACATTTTTAACTATTTGGTTCGCTAAACTTAATCAAGTTAATTATTTATGTATGATAAGCTCGTATAAAATGCTAATAAAATAAAGTGATATTCATATCATTGCCGTAATATTTTTTATATATTTTTTTTAATATTATTGATATAGAAGATGTTTATTTTGCAGCAGATCATATGCCCTGCTAGTACCACAAAGCCACTAACTACACTCTTCTAAGGACAAATAAAAGTTTGTGACCTTCTATTATTAATTTGTGGGATAGACAAAGTCATATATACATTGATATATATACGTTGATTGAGTTATATATACATTGATTGAATCACGTAAATTATCTAGCAATTGTAGAGTTAGTTTAGATTTATATCACGATTACAATACATTTCAAAGTTAACATTATCCAGCAGAGTTTTAAAATTATTTATATAATCTGTGTCTTGTTATTGATTTTTTTTCTTGTACCTTCACAACATATTGCTTTTCCAACTAACTCTTTCACAGTACACGATATTAAACTTTGGAACAACCTCCGTAATTGCTTCGACGTCCCTCCAAAAAACATTTTTTTAACTATATTCTTATTTTTCACCAAAGATTTGACCAAAAAAAACTTTAATTATTAATTGAAAGTAAGAAAACCTGAAATGTTTACGGCAAGAATTCTCCTAAAACACTTGTTGTACTTTAGCTGAACTTCTTTTATTTCTTAAACTGATTAGATATTGCGATATATGATAAAAATGTTTTGAATTTCAGCGCTCAAAAAAAAGGTAAAGCGGCTGGAAACATCTCAACAAAGTTAGTATTGAATATAACCCGTATATTTAAACAAATAATACGGACATATAACCGTCCTTATGGGGACAGAAGCTATATCTATTAGGTTTCTTTCTTAGAAAATTCTACCCAAAGTTAAATCTCCAGTATTAAACGTTATTCAAAGTAAACGAAATGAATGTACAAATTTTTTGTAACCATTTATTTAAAATTAAAATAGTATTAATAATAATAAATCGTGTAACTCTAGATTAATTGTGGAATATCACAAAATTCTAGTCCTGCCCGTGTCGAAGAGTTTTATTTCTGTATTTGATTAAAAAGTCATACGTTTAACAAAAAACGTATCAAACGTATTTTACAATGTACAAAGGAAGGAAGCCAAGTTTCTCGAGTACTAAAGGGTAACAAATAATAGCACATTATATGTAACAGAATTAGTAGCAGGCAGTATATATTAGTGTGGCATAATTACAAATAGGTGGCTCAACTTCCAAAAGTTAACTGAACTTCCTAAAACTTAGTCACCTTATTCCCGGGATCTTAACCACCACTACCGCTTTTCGAAAGTCACTGGGTTGGTAAAGAGGGCTGGTTGATTTATGGTGTCCTCATTTGGAGTGATGTCTTCATCGATTATAAGAATGTACACGTATGTATGCAATACAATATGACCATGAAAATAATGTAAAGAAATTCGAATTATGAAATTTTTAATAGATATAATTATATGAATAAAGAAAATTATTTAAATATTAAATTTCTAAGCCAATAATACATATTAACCTATTTTAAATAATTTCATTGTAATGATCTTCTTAGGTATGATATATCCAGTGTTAAATATAATTGCCATCCGTTAGCAATTGGCCTACTTTCAACAAAGGGCTATTAAGAGCCGTTGAGTTATTGAAATACGGTCGTGAGGCGTGTTATCTATACATTAATGGTTAGACATTTTTTGGATGAGTAGACCAGTCAACACATAATACTTTTACGTATTTGTTTGTACATAAACCTAAACACTTTATAAAACAAAGTAAAATCATGAGAAACTATTTAAATTGCCAAAAGTATGTGAAAATTTATAGTCTGTTTACAGATACAGAGACGAAAGAAATGAACGTAACTATTGTAAAGTTTTCCAATGCTTGACTATTATTGTAAAAGTGTTAAATTGACGATACCTGCAACGCATTGAAATGTTTCATACATTTTCGCAGATCAAATTTACACTGAAGTATTCATAACTCTGTGTATAATGATAAACTTTGGGTCATGGCAACATGAAGTTACAAGTGACTATTATATCTTAATAGTAGTACAACCATTTATTGGGTAGTTAGCTCTTATATGTTACTCGCAGATATCTGTTTAGCTTGTGCACAAATTTTGTAATTTGCTGATTCATATGAAAAAAATAAATTAGACTTACTTCGGTTCTTATTCTCACTCAAACTGTCGTAAAAAACAAGTTCATACTAGTTCATAACAACAAATAATGTCATAATACTTGACATATTCCAGATTTTTGACGCATCATTCCAGTCAACAGACTTTGATGCCTCAGAATAAACTGCACTTAACTTCGTCATAGGTCACGATCAGGAACATCAGTATAGTGCGAGAAGGCAATTGAAAATCTGGAATTCAAAAGTATCTTTCTTTTGTTGTGCATGGGTGGTTAACCTATTGAAAGACAGGAATATAGACCAAAAGCAAGTAAAGTATTTTTTTTTCAAAATGTAGATTTTCCATGTAGATATGGAAAGAAACATTTCTTAATAATGTACTAAAATATCAAATTCTAACATCTGCTATCAACCCGGTGTTGAAAAATTTACTCTTAAAAACCTTTTATTTTTTATATTTTATGTCAAAACGGAGCTTTAAGAATTGTAATGTAGCTAACATTATTAAGCAATCCTTACCAAATGGGTGGGTCGTCTGGTCGTTTTATAAAAAAAAAAAGAAAATCTTACTTTGTCTATGAATTATATTAACAAGGACGATCAGATCATTAACCGTCGTCGAACCTTCAGATATATAAAACACCTTTCGATAAACATTGTTGCATCAAAGCCAACCAAAGGAAACTGTAATAGTACTTCTATTGTTCTCTAGGCAGACTTTTTCAAAAGTCAATGTATTTAGTAACCCATTAATATTATTGATTTAAAGATTTTATTTTATTGATAAAATCTCGTAGATCGTGATGATTATTTAATATGTATTTATCCGGCTATAATCAGCGATGAACAAGCCGCGAGTGCGCCATGCTTCGAGCTCATGAATAGGAACCCCGAATGAATTCAAAACTAGTCGGGCAAAATTCCGATTAAATTACATGATTATAGCCGGGTAAATATATATTTAATATCATTGCTTATTTATATAGTGTTAAAAAAGCATACCAAACATAATCTGCTATACAGTTTTATTTCTACACAATATAAATTTTAAATATTTTGAACGCATACATCAAGATCTTTTCCAATTTCTATCGTTTTTATGTCCTCTATATTTTCATTAATTATTTAAAAAACAATACCTCAATAGCTATATTGAGCTATGTCGAACTGTGTTCACTCATTTCAGATTATGAGATATTTTCTGTATTATTGTCAAACATACACTAATGGAGACAAAAAAGAGATACCTCCGTCGCTGAATGAACACAATTACTGTTAATTTCACTGTTACTTTTCAATTGTTGTTAATTAGGTTTAGCATCATTGTCGAGTTTCGCTTTAGGCCAAATCACTGGTAATTATGTTTCGCGGCTTTATTCGACGCGATAACTATTATCACGGTGTAGTTATCTATATACAAAACATTTACTGTGTATACTGTATTAAACTTATACGGTATATATATTAAATAATGGCAAAAAAATGAAGAAACAGAAGAATTTATTCCATAAAAATGAAGGCTTCGGTGACCAAACTACCAAAACAGTTAACTAACAATAAGAAAAAAAAGTCCTCGGTGTTATGATTTAAAAATATTTTACAATAAATGTTGATTTATTCCTGAGGTGCGAGAATACAATACCTGGATTACACTGTTACCAATAATTTTGACAAGTACTATTGAAGTTCTAAACAGCAATAAAATAGTTTACTCTATTGTGGGGAAGCTAATCCTTTCTGTTAGTTTAATATTTTGTGTGTTTTAATTACAAAATTAGGGAACAGGTCAAACTGCTTTTGTGTAGCTGCGAGACCATCTACACAAAGTAGTGTCTTTTCATTTGAAACATTTGTATGTGTATTATATTAATAAAGACTTGACTTTTAAAGTTTGACTTTTATTAACAAGAAAAGCTTGATAATCCAGTAAATTATGAATAAATATTTTTTCTGTTTTAAAGTAACTACGTTTTAACATTTTTATTGTTATTTTCGATTTCAGAAGAAATTTAATTTTAAAGGCAATTTTATCTCCATATATATGAAAGTAATGTAATGTACAGTAATGACTTAAATTTTAAATTGAATACAGGTCATTTTATAACCAATTAGGTCTTAGTTAGCGCGTGTGATCACATGGTACAAAATGTCGTTGTGGTTGCGTCTTATTCATGTTTGTGATACAAGTTCGCATCGAATTGTCTATGTTAATAATGACGTATGCGCTATCGATACATCCTTCCAATCCCACCTCTCCTCTTACTCACTACATTCTCTAGAGGAGTTACATGGTGGACTAACTAATATAAATAGGCGTTGACCAGCCGCGTAGTTGCATTTTGAGCCATCATCCGGACCTGCGATCTGCGATCAAATCCGTTCACGCATTTGGCTGCTAGGATGCCACAAACAGACACACATATACAGATACACAGTTCAAACTTATTCCACCTCTCTTTTTGGGTCGGGGGTTAAAAAACAATAAGTGTGATGTTTGAAAGTTAATCTAACTTAAATCGATATCATAGTGGGTAATTATCATCGGTTAATAATTGTTCTTTCTATATTATTATTTATTGATGAAAGCCGAAGAATTATTGATCCACATCAATAATAAGAAGGTGGCGTGTTTAACATCCATTAGCGGTGAAATGTACTATGGCAGAGCGAGTTATCTTCACATAGGCCTTCCGCTTCCGTGACCATGAAATGTCATAAAATTATTCGACATAACTAATAAATGTTATTAATTTATTTTATCCAATAGCCGTTTGAGATAAGTAAACAGTTCATTCCTTAATACATATTGATTGTAAATTTAATTACTTTTATTTTGTTAACCTTCAATTCTTCAATATTTTTAATACGTTTGATAACATGTCACAAAAACTTGTGTGACTGAATCGACAGTTCGAAAACGAAAGTTAATTTCACGGGCGGTGGATGCTGCTTTAGCATTCATCTCGGTCGAACAATCCTCAACGCGGCAACCATTAATCACCAGCGTAAGAAGAAAACATTTCTTTCTTTTAACTTTGGTGCAAATTGCATACTGCATTTATACTTTTACCATTAGGTAAAGGAATATTAATTCTTCTTAATAAATAGATGGGTAATTTTTATATACTTTAATTGGAAACGGTTTATATTTATAAATGTTGTGTAAAAAGATTGGTGTATTTTAAATATTTAGAACGGTTTTTTAGGTTAATCAATTCAGCCTAAAGACGTCTTAGTTTTGTGTAGAATCAGTTATTAAACTTTTTAATGTAAAGTGTTAACTTTGCAGTTGAATTGTTTTTCATAAATACTCATTAGTATTAGATCATTTTAACTGTGAAAATAGAAGTATGCATAAACTTCAGATAACTTCTAATGTCTAATAATGGACCTGCTTGACTAGAATTGTATCATAGTGTGTAGCAAAAAGTCTACGTCGTAGCAAAGTGTAAGTGTGTATGGCACGCCTCCTATACTTTTAGCTTGTATAAATTATTTATTATTATTATTAATAGTATATTAGCCTTATGATTTACCTGAGATAGTAATAAGGATTGGGGATAGTAATAAAAAAGGTGCCGCCCAATGTTAATTAATCATTCTAGCTGTCATTTCACTTAGATTCATAAAAGTAGATAAGTTATAATATAGGAAATATTTTTGTCTTTTCATTTCTTTTGAATATTACAATAATTAAATTTCAAAAAAATATATAATTATAGACGCTTTCTTTTTTCATAGTCCGACTGTTCAATTAACAAATTTATTTCTTTACTTACTTTATTTTCTTGTTTATTATCACATTGAAATAAGGTATATATAATTTATCATAGATTAAACACCTATAATACGACGTGCTGTGTGTCCATTTAAATAAAAAAAGGAAAAATATAAGAACAATGTTTCTTACTGTCTTAAAAATAAGTGGTTCTTGATTATCAAAAACTTAATTTACATACAAAAGAATATAAGGTGACTTTTACGACGATTCTTTCATGGTGTGACTTTAATATAGAAAGCAAGTAATTGTTTATTACAAATTGGTTATCCCCAATGCATTTTATATCATGAAAACGTTTAACAAACTTAAAAATAAAAGAATGTGACCTACACAAAATTTGTGATGTGACTACAAAAATGTCCAATTCTTGAATTCAAGATCTAAGTGGACATTTACTAAATAAAATTTAAATAAATGTTACGTATAATTTGACATAATATATATACTAACTATTCCTACCTCTTTCCTGTAATGATAACTCCAAGACCAATCAAGGCTGGGTAGTGTATGGACTATTATAAAAATGATACAAACTACTTAATAATAGTTCAACAGAAGATCTAGTTATTTGGCTATTATACTACGGACAGCTATTTGTTAAGCACTTACACAAAATTTCGTAGGTTCTGATTCAACAAAGAAAAGTTATTAGGTTTACCATTGCTGACGAGTTTCGTTTGAGGCTAGATCACTTATAAAATCATTAACCATCGTTGTAAGCATTTATTAACAAACAATTTACATAAATATGATTGTGATATACGGTTAAATTTTTTTTTTACTTATACTCTCGAATGTAATTAATTATTTTTTAAAATATCGTATAACTTTTAATGATAAATAAATGTAAATTATATTGTGTTTAAAAAAAGTTTTACCAAATAATTAGCCTTAAACTTAATAGAAAAAATGAGCTTTATGTAGTTATTTCCTAAGAAGTTAAAATTTATTATATATTTACAAAGTTACTCATTTTTAAATATTCAACCAAATCAAACCAAACAATACTTTAGCCTGAGTTCATAAATTTATTTGATGAGAAGATTTATATATATTTACAGAGCTTTAACACGTAAATTATATCACAACCTGCAAGACTTGTCTCGAAACGATTCCAGATTCTTCATCATGAGCAAGAAGGTTGGCGAAGTCGTGGCGTGAACAGAGTTCGGTTAAGCATGCTGAAGAATCCAGAAAGGTTTGAAACTACAGGTCCAATTCCGATATAAAGTTATTACAGCTGGGTAAAAATATGTAAGAGATCTATCACTTACATTTTTTTTATACGATTTACATATATCTGGAAATACATGGATATATATGACTTTTGACTATACAATCATCATAGATCTTCAAATAAAAAAATAATGAAGAGATCGTAAAATAACATTCTTACTATAAAAGTAAATGCACGTAGATTTGAGATAGATCACACAGTCACGATATTTGATTTTCTTCTACGACAAAATGCACGCACGCCTCTACGGGATCCTGTTTCCGACTGTGCACTTACCTACTAGTGCATTTACATATTGAACCTCAGCAGCAGTCTAAGTTTGAGTTTGGTTTATTATATTGTTATTATATAAAGTGTTTGTATCTGAATAAACAACCTATTAAATGGTAATTAATTAGAAACAAGGCTAATATCATTAAAAATAATTTCATGCTCTCCTCATTCGTGAAAATAATTCAATGTTTTTAAAGACTTAATTAATATTATATGTTTAGACTAGATTAATTTTGTTTTAATTAAAAAAAAAACATTGAAACAGAAAAGTTTTTTTTACAATAATATAAGAATATAGAAATACAAATTTATCCACATGGGCAAGGATTGAACTATCGAGAGATATAATATTTAACATTTTTCTTTTCTAAATGAAAATGTAAAAAATAAGAAAAAAAAGGTCTTCACGCTTCATTTGTATTTAAGTAGTTTAATACACTATAATATTTTACAATTATAAAATGTACATACTTTCTTTTCTATGAATCAATCATAATGGATATCGTTCGGCCCATACACGCCCATATCGGCCTAAAAACGACAGATTCTATAAGTTTCACGTTTGTATCTGTATACCTGTGTCTATCTGTGGCATCGTAACAGCCAAATGAATGAACTTATTTGATTGCGGTTTTTTTAATCGAAAATTTTGTCAGTTAAAATGGTCCTTAGCTGTTTAGTTTAAATAAAAACAGTTGTTTCCAACATATTGGGCTTTTATGGGGCTGGTGACAGGCTCAATATACAGTATTACTGAACAACACAAAATCAGTGTTTTCGTAGCAACTAGTCCAATTTAGAAAACAGATTGAGTGTACCTGTCAGAAAAGTTGATCTGTTTTGTTTTAAACGTTTTCTGTGTATACAATGTACTCTTTGATTGTAAAGGTATTTTCTATAAACTTAAATTTTATCTTAAAAGATGTGTAGTAATCCTTAAAGAAAAATGAATATACTATAATTAAAAGTTAATACAAATATCTTAAAAAAAATTACATAATAAAATGAAGTTTCAGTTCGTAAGCTATATTTAGATACCAAAGTAAGTAAAAACCGTATTCGCTTGTTTTACTTACCTTGGTTATGTTTTGACTCGAAAGTATTTATTTTCGGAGTTCATTCGGAAAATGAACATCTTGGAGTGCATTTAGTCTTGGTCGGTTTAAGTTAGCGCCTGAGATCACACGGTCCATCGCATCGCTTCATGCTGGATTCAAGTCTCTCTAATTCGGGATAAGTGCTCACTTCGCAAACTCAATGAGCTAGCTATAAATAGAATATTCTTTTGAACCATATCTTATCTAACGTTACGTGACTAGACATTCAATACTGTTGAAAATTAATTTAAATAAAACCTCTTACCTACATTAATATCATTCAAGTAGCGTACCGTTCCACTTTCCAGGCTAAAATCTTATATTTTTGTTATTTCCTTCTCCTTTTTTATAGGTTAACTACATTTTGTAATCCTTTTATTTTGTCGTTATGATAATCATTATGAATACCACCTCGCCAAAAATGTAATTTTCCCAGTGTAAAAAGTGTAGTACCCGATAGCAGAAACAATGGTTGCATTTTGAAGGTTTACTACTCATGTCCTGAGCGGGACGCCATAGACCGGATTCGCATTCATCGTGTTGTTTCGTTAATTTTGTAACTTTGGCATTTAATTACTTGAAACGTTTTTGTTATTTTGATTTTCCAGTCTACACAACCGTGATTTTATACATATATAGTCCTTCGTATTTTTTTTCGTTTTACCTGAATATGTGATCATTTATAATAATAAAAATATATAATTATATGAACCTTATTTACATTGTTTGTATATAAAAGACAATGTTTTATTTTATTTCAATAATGATAATCGAAATCTTTGTATCCTTTACAATCTTTCATGAAGAGTTAATTCTGTTTATAAGAGTGTTTTTTTTATTAAAGTAATTTTGTATTAAGCCGACTCGGGGACTGTAAGCTGTCATTTTTGCATAGAGCTGAAAAAGGTGTACAAACTTATGGTGAGTTCTATCAAAGAATATAGTTTACAAATTTATATTAGTTTTAAAAAAATTGTGAATTTAAAAGGAAGTTTCATTATTTGTATATGATTTCATTATTACAAAATAGGTTAGGTTTAAAGAATATCTCTAAAGAGAAAAAGTTACTTTTTAAAGTGTATAAAACTTTATATTATTTAAATAACCATTGCTGTTTTTTATTCCGGCCATTATTTCTTTACTACGTGGTCTAGGGGTTAATATACTGTATGAATCCCTGCCCGTATCGGTTTATTTTTCTTTCTATATTTATATAAATTTAAATAAGCTTAACATCTTTTTAATGTTTATCTATAATGAAAAGTTAGAAACATTCGTTAGGAATTTCTAAAGAAACCTAATAGATGTCACCACCGTCCCGATAAAGACGATCACATATAGAATGCTTAATTCACTGAGACGGACAGCGATACGGTAGCTCAGTTGGTAGAGCGACTGAGACGGTTTCCCAGTAGTCGCGGTTTCGATTCCCTGCCCGTATCGGTTTATTTTTCATTCTAAATTTATAATATATATATAACTAAAACTAAATAAATTTAAAATAGTAAATTATATATATATATATATATATATATATATATATATATATATATATATATATATATATATATATATATATTATTATATTTGTATATAATATACTATTTTAAATTTATTTAGTTTTAGGAGATCTTTTTTTTTTGACGCAATTTGTAAATTTTAGGCATAAAACGCCTTATTGATAATTATTTTAGTTCTTTGTCGCAAAAGATTTTATTTGTAGATTATTTTCATAAAGTAACGTTACATAAGAGTATAAAATAACGCTACACAAATTTTGTATTCATGAGCGATGAAACGAGAGAAACTAAAGTTAATTTTATAGACGGCGGATGGTACCTCCAAACTCATCTCGCTCGAATAATTATTATTTAAGAAGCTACCATTAAAAACTAGTGCACTCTAGCACTTCATAAGTCCTTACATAATATAATTTCCCTGAAAGATTGGTGATTCTTCTAAAAGAAGACATGATTTTGTATGTTTCATAATCCTTAGTTAGATTATTATTGCCTATGGTTTCGAAAGAAATATCTTTCGAAATTTAAATGTTGTAGAAAAATGTACATAATTGATAAAATACCTCTTTATGACAAGTAGTTTTCGTAAGTTCTCAATTGTTTAATTATTTCTGTGGATGTGTGAAACATATTATAAAACATAAATATAAAATATTTTTTAAAATGTTACATAAATCAATCAATAATTAATTAAATAAGTTTATTCTACTTTCAGCGATAACGAATGTAAAAGGCTTTCTTAAAGAAACAATTATATTCCATGTAGAATAGCATAAACTTTTCTCCAGTTTTACGTCTTATCTATGTTTTGCCAATCGATTTTTTTCACCCTTATGGTACCATTATAGTAATCGGTTTTAAAATTAGCTATTATGGACATTATTCTGAGAAAAGGCATTTATTTGACATCCTATTGCTACAAGATACAAAGACCAATAGATTAGTTTTATTAAATTTAAGTGTGCAACTGAAACAAAAGCACTAAAAAAAAAAACAAATTTATTATCACAACTCACAATAATTAAAGTAAATTTGAATAATCGTTTGTAACCTTTTTATTTCTTTACATATTAAATGTAGATTGTTATTATCTATTTAAATATATGCTAATAGGATTTCATTTGTACCTTTTAAGGATCCCTTAGCAAAGATTATTTTGCTTGAGTTATTATGGATGAAACTCAGACAATCCTCTGTGTACCAGAATATTTAAGACAATGGACGGTGCCTTCTAAGAATCTGCCTTTTAAATGGTTAAGAGATTGTTTATAGAAATTTACATGCTAACATTATGTAGGTACAATAAAAAAATGTCTATCTTCAATTAATTTTATAAAATGTTGACATGTATACAATTTAAAATTACAATGGAACTATATGTGTAATTGTGACATATAAATATTTCATTATGTATATGTATGTATTATGTATATGTATGTATCCAACATTATTTCAACAAAAGTTGGTGCTATCCATAATGGTAATATTTTTTGTGAAGTTATCCTACTGTATTTTGAAACATCAAGATATGAATTGGATAGAGCCGGATGCTAAACTCTCTCCTTTACCCTATCTGGTATCCTACTCGTTTTTTCTCCTATACAGTTCTTCATTAGTGTAGGTCTTTTGGTTGGGTAAATCAGACAAAAGATAAGCTTTTTATATAATAATTAAACTCATGGGGTGTTTGTTTACTGGTTAGTGAGTCAGACTGATAAGTCAAAGATATTGGGTTCAATATCACCACGGGAAATTTTATTGTATTCTTGATTAATTTATTGATTGTTGTTTTTGTTTATTCTATGCTTGTTATTTCAGCGTTTGTATAACCCTACACATGATATTATTTATTTTAATGCTTGAGTTGTTAAATTTATTTATTTTATTGATATCTATATATATATAGAAGGATGTTTGTATATATGAAATCGATGAACTCAGAAACTATTGGACCGATGATTATGAAAATTGGTATGTATATGTATTTTTCCACGGAGAAGGTTTATATGGTATGCCCATTGATGTAACTCGCCACCAGGTGGCGCTGTCAAATATCGACTTCCGCCCCGTTCAACCGATTGTCATAAAAATTAGTATGACCATGTATTTTTCCTCGAAGAAAACGAATATGCTATGCCCATTGATGTAACTCGCCACCAGGTAAAGTAAGGGTTAGCCCAGCGAAGCGGGCTGGGTTCGCTAGTATTTATATATGTTGTGTCCATGACACTATGTCTTACAGCATTCTGTTCTGGGGATCAGAGATAGATGTACAATCTATCTTTATTTTACACAAGAGAGCAATATAAGCCATATACAATATGGGTATACGGGAGTCCCTTAAAACTGTTTTCAAAGAGGTTACTATACTCATGTTTCCATAACTCTCTTCTATCTATCTTACAACTTACAATATATACGCCCGGATATAACACAAAGTTACTACATATAATCATAAAAACATAAGTAATTGTAAATTAATCAACCTAAAACTATAATTTGATAAACCAGGAAGTGGAGGGAAGGTAGGAAGGCAATAATTAGGAACTGTATTTTTATATAATATAATCTCTAAACGATTCTTGTTTCTGCTTAGATATTAAATCATCTTTTTTTCTAAATATTTTTATGAGACTTTTTAACAGCCTATTTTCTTTAAAAATATATATGTGTATAATCTATACGGTTATGTTCTTGTAGGTATAGCCTTTAGGCTTTAACCCTTTAGGGTTGTAATGCTATTTTCTATTTGATATGATTCGTAAATCAATTAAAGATTTAGAAAATTAAAGATAATATAAGAAATTTTGTCATGAAATCAACAATCAAAATTGCAGTGTGCCATGCCAACCATGCTGTCGCAAATTATCGTCAATGAAAGAGAGTTCAAGAAAAACTATACAAAGACACGACCTGGTTATGTATTGACTTGGTGAACGTCATAACTATGGTATTTCTCTATATAACTATTATATAAATAGTTATGTAAAAAAATACAAGAACATTTTTATAACATTATTAAGAATAATCTATAATGAACTTAAGACTTATTTACTTTTAAATAACCAGTTAAACAAGTTTATTTTTGGAGCTATAACTAATTGCAAACACTTTTCCTAATTTTGTAATACTAATTAAAAAAAAGTAAATAAGTGCGTCAGTCTGAGATTTCTTAATTTGCCAAAGAACTTGAAATTAAATTTGGCAACTCTTTATGTTTTATAATACACAATATTTATTTCATTTTTATATTATATATTTGTAATATGTATAGTATTGTGTGTAATAGTATACCATGTTGCATAGAATTAGTATATGTAAAAGCTAGTTATATATAATTTATGTATGTAGGTACGTACTTAGTTTTACTTAATTATTTTATGCACTTCTTTATTAATAAAATTGTAATTGTAATTATAGGTTGGTAATAAGAGGTCACTTTTGGTGATAGGATGTATATAAAAACAAGATCGAACAAAAAAAAGGTTTCCACTAATTTGGTTTTTCTACAAATTTTTGTGTCTAATAG
Source organism: Napeogenes inachia (assembly GCA_959347355.1). Classification (NCBI taxonomy): domain Eukaryota; kingdom Metazoa; phylum Arthropoda; class Insecta; order Lepidoptera; family Nymphalidae; genus Napeogenes; species Napeogenes inachia. The sequence continues at coordinate 19,527,425 of OY365795.1, forward strand.
TGTTAGATTGAATTAATGATAAACTTATCTTACTTTACAATAAACTCCCAAAGTCCTAGATCTGTTCCTAAATAAATTTAAATTAAACCGTTTTTAAAATAAAGTAAAGAAAATTATTTAAAAAAATATTATTTTTACATCACTATTAGATCACTTATTAGATCACTACCATAATTATTTGTCAGTGATCATATCAGTGAGATAAGTTCAAAGATAGTTATTTAATTTAAATAGTTGAAAGGATACAAACATACTTGAAATAAAATATTTAAGATTCTCACCCATTACGACCTTAACAATTAAAATGATTCTTAATTAATCATTTATTATTGTAAAAAAAAGAGTATACTGTAATATGCAGTAACTTTAACCACTCCCTCACGAAATCACACAAGATGATGTTGAATGGTGAGATAAGATCAACATTAATTTAAAACTATCGAATTTTGATAGGTGTTATTATCCCGGCTCAATTTACCTTTCAAATGTTCAAATGCCCCGGATCTAGTGACTACAAATCCTCTCTTAATAGTACTAGATAACACAACGTCTGGTGGAATACAAGACTATCTATTTCAGTATGTCATCTCAATCACATATATGGTGTTATCATATATATCATACTGATAATGCAGGTACGTTTGTAGAATGTAAGTACTATTGATATGTTTGATGTTGATTGATGGATGTAATTTGTGAATTTTGATTTAACTTTTCCTATTTTTTTAATAATTTCTTTTTATACCATATTCTCTATTCTAGCAAATTGCTTATAAATTGTAAAGGCCACATAAACATCTAATTTCTGTGATAGGAATAATAATTTAACTATTGTCAAGAACTTGGAGCAGTTATCACTGAATTTCATAATTGCTTACATAACTTATTTTCAAGTTTAATTATTTGTTAAGCTAGAAACAAGAAACAGTGTTTAAAATGCGACAATAACTTCGATTACATTCTATTTAGATTATTTATGTGCATGTTATGAAGAAACCGAATAAAAAACAATTTTGATACAACAACATGATAAGTTTTAGAACGAGTTTGTTAACTCGTGTAAGGTACTACTAAAATCTTCTAGACTAATCTAGACTTAGTTATACTTTTTTTTTAAATTGTCTCCGTTACTTTCAAAATTCCTTATTGTTGTAAAAAAAATGGCCTGCAACTATTACGCTATTGTCAACCATTGCTTATAACGTTTTCATGGGCAACTTTTCCCAATATCGAGTTGCCGGTAACGCAAATAACGAAAACGAATTGCGATATTGTCGTTATCCGTCAAACTCGGCAACGATGCCGATAGCGTTTCATGAAGTTTCTGAAAACGTTGCCGTCAATAAAAACTGACAACATTCTTCATTAATGTTATTATAAAAAATACCTACGTAAAAAAACGGACTTTAAAACTAAAAAGTAAAAAATAATGAAGATTTAATATTTATTATATACTACCTATTATTTATATGTCCTATTTACTAATAGGTTTGAAGTCGGTGCTAAGCCATTTAGGATAGGAATTTTGTTGAACACATTTTCGTATTTTTTTATTTTTTTGTTTTTCTTTGTTCGATACAAGCTAGCTAGTAATAATATTAAGATTGAATTGCTTTTTATTATGTTTATTTACGCATCTTAATCATTAAAGTAGGCATTTCATTGTATTAATTTGCTCGTATTAATTTAAGTGTTTAAATATAATTATTTGTTTAAGGCCTTGGGCTTAAAAATTTTGGGCTAATTAATTTTTAAATATGTACGTCATCGGTCTTAATAAATTATGTTAAACTATTGAAAAAAGGTAGGTAGTCTTAAAATTATAAAAGCGTCAGAAAAAAACACAAATTTATCTTTAAGCAATCTGTATCTATTGATAACTTTACTTTTGGTTTAGCCGTTATTTAGTTACGAAAATATATTTCCGTTTCAAAATTAATTCTTAGAATATTTTTTTTATAGATTTATTATATTGGATTTTTTTTTAATTCATTAAGTTTGACCGGTGATAATTACAGATTTGCAGTATTTCATTTCGACCCGGTATCGAATATAAATAAAAATCTCTTCTTATGTTTAAACAAAATAAATATTACTGTTTATTCATGTTTTATAAAGCTCTTATGTTATACCACTTGGTAAGGTAAACATTTCTAAATACTTGTAATCTCTCTTCTAAATTTCTTTATAATTATATTTTATTACATTAAAACATTAAAAAAAAAGACTTTAACCTGAAGTCTAAGTGATGAAGTCTTAGATTGAGACACAGATCTTGGCTCAGGGCTTCGTTAGTCAGGAGGGAAGCTAAGGAAATTGGGACACTAGCGTCCTCCGACGGCAGAACTCCGGAGCAAAGGAGTACTTACTCAGTTGGGACCTCGTCTATACTGGTATAGACGTTGTGTGTCCGTATGTTGTGTGGTGTCACTCATGCCTACGCGTACGTTATTACTTACTGTGATCGCGTTGTCGGGGTCAACGAGTACCGACTTTTTTACGTGGTTTATACTCTGCGGCGTCAGCTACCAGTGGGTTCGGGTGTCGCTCAGCACGTTCAAAGTACTTTTGGGAAAGCCCCTTGAAGTACTGAGCGATGGTCGGAATATCTAAGTCTCTATGGAGATCGATGTTGCGTACGAACCGCGGCGCCCCGGTTACAATCCGTGTAAACCTGTTCTGAATCACCTGAAGGGGTTAGCGTGCGCAAAATCGGGACTCGCATAGGACATAAATATAACTGTTGCACTTTTATCACAATAGCACCACACAACACACAGCACACAACTTGTACTTCCAATTCACAATGCCTTCTCTTAAACGAGCTGCGATTTATATACCTACTTCTTATTCTTAGTCAAATCAGTGTCCAATATTACATTTATTTTATCAATTAAATTTCTATACAGAGATTCAATTGTTTTAGTCAAATCAACAACTTATATCTTTATTTTTAGTCAAAACCAAACTACCACATGTATAAAAGCTAACAAACGACCAATATGAAAAACAGTGAATTTTTTTTTTCTACTTTGAAAATTCTAATCCGTATGTAGTAGTGCTGTGATTTGAGATCAATATGTAAATGCACTAGTAAGTGCTCGGGCGGAGCAGGATCCCGTAGAGGCGTGAGTGCATTTTGTCGTAGAAGAAAATCAACTAAGCGTGACTATACGATTTGTCTCTAAGGCTAAATTTTCAAAAGATTCAAACAAGAATTCTTGATTTATTTAAATTTAATTCTTGATTTTATGGCTTATTTAAATCATACGAACTTATCATAGTGAAATTCGATGTCAATCATTTAGCAAGTTTTTTGATGCAATCTACTGTACATACACATAACGCATGGTCTTGATTCAAAGTAAATAAACAAAATGTGAAATATAACAAATAAATATAAAATCTAATATTTTATAACAATAAATGGTACCGGGTAATTTGAAAAGTGTATTTTATGACAATTTGAGTGAGAATAAACAGAAGTATTGCGGCACGCATCACTTTTATTTATTACATACGTAGCCCAGTTACGGTCCTAGCATCGATGCTAGGACCATAATCGTAACTGGTATTCATTCAAAGTAAGGTATTCATCAACCCGGTTATGTTTTTTATTATAATCTGAATTCGATGTAAAACAAATTTACGGCCTAACGTGAACCTCGTACACTATGATAAGTCTAATTTAATTTCTGAGATATATCTGAAAAAAATATAATTTATGCACAAGATAAACAGACAGCTACGCGTAACATATAAAGCTTAATTACCCAATATACTGTTGAACTACTAGTAACGTAAAATAGTCTCCTGTAACTTCACGCTGTCATAACCCGAAGTTTATCATTTATACATAGTGTTATAAATATTTAATTTTAAATTTATGCTGCTAAAATGTATGAATCATTTCAATGTAGGTATTGTCAATTTCACACTTTTGTTATAAAAGTCCATTGCAAAACTTTACAATAGTTGTGTTCATTTAACGATAATTAAATTTTACTTTTTTCTTGTTTAGTCTCTGTATCTGTAAACAGATTGTAAATGGCCACAAATATCTCATGATGTTATTTTGTTTCATAAAGTACATAGCTCTATGTAAAAACAAAAAATCACCAATAAGAATTATGAGTAGACTGGTTTACTCATTCAAAATATGCCTAAATACTAATGTATAGAAAACACGCGGCATTTCAATAACTCAACGGGTTGTTAATAGCACCTTTGTTGAAAGCAGGCTAATTATCTGATAACAATTTCATTCAACTATAAGAATTAAATAATTACTGCAAAATAATATTTCTTTATTATAATAACAATATTTGGTTACGATTTTTTTATTTGAATTTAAATTTTTTATTATTATGGGCATTTTGTATGGTATGACTACTTGTACCGTCTAATAATCGATGAAGACATCACTCCAAAAGAGGACACTATAAATCAACCAGCCCTCTTTACCAACTCAGTGACTTTCGAAAAGAGGTAGTGGTGGTTAGGATCCCGGGAATAAGGTGACTAAGTTTTAGGAAGTTTAGTTAACTTTTGGAAGTTGAGCCACCTGTTTGTAATTATGCCACACTAACATTCTGCCTTCTACTAATACCTACTATAATATACTATTATTTGTTACCCTTTATAAATTTTCGGAAGTTCACTACAAAGTATTGGAGAAATCTGCTAGAACGCGTAAAATGTCCCATCCTATTTAAAAAGTTACCATTCCTTTGGTTAAATACAAGATCTCGATACGGTTTTTAATAAATATATGTCTTTTGAATAAAATATAGAATAAAACTCTTCGACACAGACAGGACTCGAACTTGCGACACTCCGCGATGAATAGCGTTATATCTTTTATTAATTTTAAATAAAACTTTACAGCCAGTTTGATACATTAATATCGCATACTTTCAATATTTCCTTTACTGCAGAATGAAGTTTGGGTATTTTTTTAAAGAAAGCTAATATCTGTAGCTTCTGTCCCCATAACGACGGTTATATTATGTGACAATGTGACTTTTTGTCTGAGCGGTGAAATTCAAAGCATTTATCAAATATTCCAATATCCAATCAGTGTTTTAGTATTATTATTTAAGAAATCGGGAATTGACGCGTCCGAAATATCATCACATACCTTTAATTTGCATTTGCATAATATACAATTAAACGCGATAGTTTAAAAGTCAGTGTTTTAGTAGTTTTAATAATGAATATTTGTTTAAATATAAAATAAAAGAATAAAAAAATATCTAATAAAAACGATTATATTCCGAATCGGGGTGTTTTTAAATGGCTTGATCAACTAAGGCTACTTGCAAGCGTAATTTAAAACAGAGCTGAGACAATATTCCTACTTATCACTAATGTTTAATAGTTATTTAGAATATAAGAGTTGTCACAGCAGATAGTCTAGACTAGATCATTATAAATTCTTATATGGTCATAAACTGGCTATCATTTGCACAATGGGAGAAAAATAAATTATTTATTTTCAGCGATTTGGTTTTATATTAGGGACCCTGACACAGTAATCAATTTTATAGTATATCAGGTAGTAAACCTATCCTTAAGAGCTCAGGTTTACTTTTTACCGCAATAATTTCATTGATGTTGTATTTATTTTTTATATTAAAAGTAAAAAAAAATAGTACTATTATAAAACATGCTCTTAGTAACGATTACGATCTTAACTATTATAAAAAATAATACAAGGAGACAGTTTGTCTAAAAAACATGGTATCTATTTGTTATTTTACATATGTTCGTGAGTATATCGTCTTTTAAATTCTAAACACGTCTGAAGCGAAAAGACGAAATACAAATACTGAAAGATACAAGGAATCTCTTTGCAATATACCTCTTACTCTTCCTAGTGCATCTTATAAATGAACCAATATTATTGGTCAAAAATGTGTGAGTATGATTAATAATATAATATGTCGGTTTCTTAATAATTTAAACATTAAACCTAACTTTCAATGTATTTTTAAAAAACCCATTCTCTCTAAATACAAATTTGCTCTATAATTTAATTTATTTTTATCTATTTCTTATTTTCTACCATAGGCGAAACGCTTAAGGCTGTCTTTATGTAATAAATAGTTTTATTAACATAGAGTTCTCAAATGTTTAAGTTTCGACAATAGAGAGTGACATGGTAAGAAAATCCAACATCAAACAAAGCTACAGGATGTTGATACTGCAAAAAACATATTATTATATATTACTTAAAATATGTAATCAATCGCCTACAACTACTAAAAAACATATCTTAATATTTTAATGTAATCCTTAGTTTGCGTGAATTACATATAAACCTACTGGACTAAACTTTTTGAAACTATTTTTACAACGTTAAAATTTTATTTATATTTGAAGATTTTATTATTAGGTATGAGCTAATACCTAGTTTGAGAGTAACTTTTTATACTTAATAAAAAAATATATTTTAATAATACTAAATACCAATTAGGCTTAGTTTAAAAGTCTCATTAAAACTTAGTTATTTTTTATTTGAGTGATTGCGATTGTATTTATCACGCGATATTATCGAAGCCTTTCTTAATTACTTGTCAAACGGCGCTGAGGTGATTGACTGGTGCTCTACTATATTATGTGTATTAATTGCCTTGATTGTGACAGAATCAGTGTAACGTTACGACAGAATAAGTGATGTTCCCTTTATACTGTACACTTTTTTAATCAAACATCATAATATACAAAATAATGTATCATCCAAACATACATATTCTCTTCTATTATTTAAATCGACATACACTATAATAAGAAACGAAATAAATTGGGTTTTCTTATTTGAAACCGTGTTTGTATATAATTTTTAAAAGAAATGTTATATTTATTTTATTTTATGTTTTAAAGAATTATTCCACGTAATTTGATATTTTGTAGACAAACTAAAGATTCATCGCCTAGAATTACACCTATTTCGGGGCAATACGTTGATTGAGAAAGGAGTCCATGGTCCCGCTCAGGAGAAGAGGGTCACTAACCGTTGATTGAATAATCTGAATTTATCTGAATATGATAGCGAATTTTTACTACGCACTGAATAGTGCGTAGGGAAAATTCACGTTAATTCCAGAACTGTTGTTGGGTACCACCACATAACTACTGGGTTAATCACCTTTTTGATCGATTGATTATCCATAATGATTATTAAAACAGCAAAAAAAAGGAATACCAAATGTATGTTAACCTCTCATAGGTTCGCCTTACACTTGAACGATATTAATGTAGGTAAGTTATTTTATTGAAATTACTTTTGAACATTATAACATGTCTAGTCACGTAACGTCAGAAAAGTATGGTTCAAAAGAATATTCTATTTAAAGCTAACTCATTGAGTCTGCGACGTGAGCACTTATCCCGAATTAGTGAGGGTGCTTGAATCCACCATGAAGCGATGCGATGGAGCGTGTTATCCCCGGCGTTAACTTCAACCAACCACGAATAAATGAACTCAGAGACATTCATTGTCCGAGTGAACGTGAAAGTAAATACTTTGGAGTTAAATCGAAACTAAAGTAAGTAAAACAAGCGAAAACTTACTTGAGTACTTACTTTGGTATCTAAATATGACTTATGTACGGGAAGTTCATTTTAGTGACATTTTTTAAATATATTTGATACCTCTGTCAATGTGTAAGATAAATAAAAGAAAAAAGTGTTTTAAAATAAATACTGCTACATTCCAACTACTGTACTGTATACATTGAAAACGTTTAAAACAAAGCAAATCTGATAGTACTGGCCGCGCAGCTACACAATTACCTCTCTTTCTGTTCCCTAATACCACAATTAAAACTAGCAATACAAAAAAATCCATTGAAAGAATTGGTTTTTGTTTTATAAAGAAAACTATTTAATTATTCCTAACGACTTCAGAAAACACTGTTGAATTAAAGAAAAAAATACTAGGTTTGTTTTGTCATGTCATGTCAAATTTTGAAGTTTATTGTCTCTGGTAATATGCCAAAGAAAATAATAAAACTATAAGCAATTAATTAGTACATTAGCAACCAATTTAACATAAAACATTATACACAAAATTTTGAATAAAATATAGGCAATTCTTAAGGTTAAAATAAAATCATTATTAAGATAAAATTACCAAACTTATAAAAAAATCCGAATAAAGGCATCCATAAATCTGTAAATGAATAAGAAAAACTAACCATTATACTTAATACAGTTGAATGCCTTTCCTATTAAAAACAGAAGATAATGGTCTTTGTTCTTTTTTTATTTATATTATTGTATTGCTTTCAAGCTCTGTTATCAAAATAATAATTTTCTTTTTTAATGCATGCTAACCTAAACTATAACTGAGTCTGAGAGAGTTCAATTGCAAAATAAAATATTGTAGTATTGTATTTAGCTCTTAGTGTTTTTTTAATTAGAATTGCTATTAACGTTAATGATTATTATCTCTCTCGTAAGTTCAATTTCTACCTATAAGGATTGATTTTAATTTCTATATTTACCATTCAATAAAATACTTATTTTCTTTAATTTATATTTTAAAATTAAATATTAAATATAAGTTTCATGAAGGCTTTTAATAGATTGTATTATTTGATGAAAAAAGAGAATGCAAAGGTATTTTTAATAATTCATGATATTAGGCTTATGTCTGTAATAATTACTGTACAATAATTTATTTATTTAGATGAGAATCAATGATTAAGGTTATTTAATCTTTATTTTTAAATATTTTAATACATTGCAAGTGAATTAAAGTGAGTTGTATTGGAATATGTTTTGAAATTCAATCCGAGGTTGCCAAACAGTACTAATGTTAAGAAGTTACTGTAACTGATTGTAATAGATGCCTATATTAAAATTTAATTTTTTCTTTTTTTTTACTTAAGGATCAATCTATCTCTGATAATTCTTGTTAGAGATATACGTTTAAATATTGGAGACCTAGTGAAAATATATTTTGAACGCCACTTTTATTTAAAGTCTTAGGTAGGTAAGAAATAACAGCCCAATAAGAAAAAAAATCCAGTTTCCTTGTCAGTAAAGATAGATTCTTAAACATTAGAAGTAAACTGGAGATTATGTATGCTTCTATTGTGAAGGAGGTAGTTATATATTTATATTACTTTTTCAGAATTAAAATGGCATAGCACTACGATTAGTGCTACGATTACTGATTCCTAAGGAGAGAGGGAGGTAAATACTTAACATTAAAAAATTATAAAACTGCTTCAAAACTGAGATTACTTAGCAAGAGTTTATAAACTTAAAAAAACATCGACTAATTTTATGATATCTAAATTTATTATATCTATACCAAATAAAAGAATAACTGAGATGGCTGGACCTGCTGTGACCCTCATTTTGTTTTACAGTGTTATTAAAATAAATATTTTTATACAAATTAGAACTGGTTAAATATATTCTTATAATTTAAATTGCTTAGTACTGATTCAAACCAGCTCCTAAACTATCAGAATAAATAACTGTCCTATTTGGTTTAAGTAGTCACAGGTACCACTTAACAAGCGATAACGAAGGTTTAATTTTTGAGTTTAGACCAAATTTTTCTTTCCATTTAAATATGAACAAAAACATAAATTTCACTGTTTGTTTTTTTTAGCCCTTATAAATTTAATGTTTATTTAGAAGAAGGTGCTCGTTCTAGAGCTTGTTAGACCTTTGGATTTTAAAATATAATACTATAAAGATTTATTAAATATCAGATTATTGAGAGTGTTTGAGTTCACCATGATGAGACGCAATAACCCGTGTGATCTCCCACGCTAATTTTTACCGACATTAAATGTTATAAAGCGATCTGTTTTTAAACTAAATTCCAAAATGCAAACTTAACTCATTACCATATATGTAAATGTAATGTAGATCTTTTTTTTTTTTGTCAAAAAATACAATACTTAAATTGTAATTACGGTTAAATAAAAAAAACATTCAAGCGTAATTTTCTAGGATTGCCACAGTTTTCTTTTTAATAAAAGTTTAACTTTACAAGCCAAGTCATCATTGTATACACAGAAAACGTTTCAAATAAAACAGACCCGACAGAACTGGCCTCGCAGCTACACAATAGCAGCTCGTACTGTTCCCTAATACTGCCATTAAAACAAGCAAAATAAAAAGTCATTGAAAGAATTGGCTTTCCTATCATGTAGCAACCATTTTATTACTCCTTACAACTTCAGAGAATATTTGATGACAATAAAGTCAAAACCTCTAAATTAATTTGTGTATATTTTAAGATAAATATTATCTTTCGTTTCATAAAATGAATGGAGAGACTAAAACGCTTTAGCTCTTTTATATTGCTTATTGCTTGCCTTATGATAATGACAACTAGAAGAGAATGAAACGAATAATTATAGAACCGTTCTCAAAAATAAGAGTCATTTTTAGTATTGTTAGTAATATTTATTTATAATAATTTAAATGGTAAATACATTTGAATTTACATGTATTAGTTCATAAATTTCAACAGTAGCGCCAGCTACGCAATTAATTATGGAATGTTATTTAGTATTTACTGTTAAATATTTTAAGAATTAGAAGCATAGGATATTTTAACATAATGTTTAATCTTTTATAATTATTAGAACTTATTATAAGGTATAAATAATAGCATCTGTATGTTGGTTATGAAATTTTAAATTACCCTCACCTAAATATTATAAAACGGGTTGTAAGGGCTGCTCTCGCCCATTCTATTACATTGGTTTGATATTAAACATTGAAGTGCAAGTACAGTGTATTACTGAAACAAGTCTTAACAAGTCCGAAGTATTCGACCGCTGTAGTATTACGCGCCACATGTCGATAACGTGTCTAAGAATGCTGATGGATCGCTACCGTTGAAAAGACACGAAAATAAGAGACGACTTTAAAGTTACTGTTTAGGCCATCTCCGGGTGCTGCTATAGTAACCTCAAGCGACAAGGAGTCGTAGATTTAAAATAATATTGCAGGTGCATCAGTTTTTCTTTATACCCACGTATTGCCATCTGCTTAGCAGGCTGATGATCTAGCTGGTTATTCGACAGCATGCTAGATCTAGAATAGCTTTGAATAGCTAGAATTTGTAGCTTGAATTTAATAGCACTACTATTAAATTATATTCATCATATATACCATATTCACTATTAATCATATTCTGTTAAAATTCTATCACATGCGAAATACAATAAGAGCCTCAATATTTAGCAAAACATTATTTAGTGAGTGCATTGTGTCGTACAGAAAAATCAACGAGCCACGACCATGCGATTTATTTCTGAAATATTTTATAATGTGCGATATATATTATAATTAAATTTATTGAGATGTTAAGGTGAACCAACTGTTAGCCTTAGCATTTAACTTTTTTTTATTTAACAACTATTGTTACAATGGTTTATTTAAATTCAAATTCAAAATATCTTTATTCAAGTAGGCATTTACAGGCTTTTTTAAATCGTCAATTACATTAAATTAGTCAGTATATTCAGTCTGTGAGCTACCACCAGCTCGAAATGCTGTTCTGCTGAGAAGAGTTGAAATGCTGTTCTGCTGAGAAGGCCTGAAACTCAACAGTTGCTCTTTTTGAATGAAAAATTTAACAATGTTTTACTTATACAGTATAACATCAACTCTGCAGATAAGTTAAGGACCCAAGTTCCACACATTTCGGTCAACCAAAAACTCTTGAATTTTATAGTAACATTTATTTAATAATATACTTTTAATTTTAAATTTAAAACTAAAAAAAGAAGATCTAAAATATCTTGTGGAACTTTATTATATATGCGTACACTTAAGCCCATGAAGGATTTGTTAACTTTTTGAAGTCGAAAATTAGGCTATTTTATTTCTTGTATTGATCGTATGTCTGTCGCTGTTTTTAATAAAAGCATTTCAGTTTTGGCCTATATATGTATAATAAGTTATAAGAAATGTATTGAGAAGCGACGGCAAAATAACCGATTCCTTTAAAAACATCTCTTAGGGAATCTCTAGCTTTTAAGTAACAAATAGCCCGTGTAGCACTTTTTAGTAAAATAAATATAAAAATTATTTTGGCAGCGCTGCCCCACAGTAAAAAAAAAAAATTAAAAAAAACATATTGACCAAAGTGAACTTGATGATTATTATATTATTTGGGGAGCCCAAGCTGGGATTTTGGGATTTACTCAAGCGTGGCAGATTAACATACAGGGAGGTACCCTGTTCTTTACTTAGTACTCTGTACTGTACTTTAATCAAAGCAGGATTAAAGGATCACATTAGTAAAAAAAAAATTGCCATCAGAAATTCTCGAGCGCGTGAGACTAAGATAGGATAAATTAATTACATGCTAAAAAGTGTACACAAAGAAGGAGGACGGTAACAAATTTGTAAAAAAAAGTCATCTCGACATTCTCGAGCGTTGCCCATTTTTTTTTTGACTTTAAAGAGAATAATTCAAGAATTACAAAAATATACAATCATCAACGATTTCTACGATTTTCACAAGACGCAGTAACAACACTTGGTCAATAAAATTTAATATATGTGACAAAAAATATTTTGAAAAAAAAAAAAAAAAAAAAAAAAAAAAGTTGATCTGCCGTAAGCATATGAAGATGTAGTCATAAAATCTGATGTTCATGAGGATACTCCAGCATCAGGTATAATTTTTCCAATAATTTAAAAACACTTATCCATGTATTCTTTATTTTAAAATAAACTTAAGATTTCTTGTTAAATATATGGGGATAAAATTGAGCCTTAAACTTAACTTAAGCATTTAAGATTATGATTATGATTAAGAAAAAAGTGCAAATTTTGTTTTATTTTTTATAGAAACGAACGAAGCTTTATAATATTTACCGTACGAATGCCAGACCCATCGCTTGCATGGAAAGGAGTACAAACAATGTCTGGGACTTGTGACCCAAGTTTAGGTTGAACGGGCCCATTTATGATGTGCATAAACGCTCACCTTCACTGTCCTACCTACCTAGCCAAATTTTAAATCAATGTACTAATGCCGCCTTTAAAATACGTTCTAGAAATTTAAATATGGTCCCATTTTGCAGAATGGATAAGCTATAACGTCTAATAATGTAATTTTGTGCCAATTCATATTAATTAACCAACACACAACGTTTTTGACAAAATCACAAAAAAAAATGTGGCGTTATATATTATATATAAAAAAAAAAAAATGTCGGATTTTATTACATCATAAAATATCTCATTATTTTAGTACAAAACATACGAATACCTCGTTCTACTTAGTATGCCATAATGCACATATTTTTCATTCAATCGTAAGGTAAAGTATATGTTACGAAGAGATTCTTTGCATCTATATCGCGATTTGTATTTTGTCTCTCCGCACTGTGATACGTGGTTTGAATAAACTTGAAACATATATTTCACAATCATTTTCAACAATGTGAATACTTTCACAAACGAAAGTTTAACAAAATCTTTAATAAATATTTCATTCCAATTAGAGATAATTTCATTACTGATATTCATAAGATTGGCCCAAAAAACATTGATTTTAATTCAATATAATAATATTAATAATAAGTGAAGCATTATGGCAAGCATATATTTCTGTTGTAATGATGTTTGGTATGAACTATAGCTTGAGTATGTTTATTTGTGAAGCGACCATAGTTTATATTCAACAAAGTTCTGATTTGAGGTTTGATAGATTTTAGTTTTGGAAGACAGCACTAGGTGGCGTGGTTAAGTGGTGTGAAGAACTAGGACATGGAAGGGACAGCTTACGTTGTATGAAGGTTAACCTCACTGTCTCAGAAGTAGTAAACTTTCATGACTATTGTTGATTATAACGATTATTATCTTGGATTATATCTGAGTATTATTTCAAGAATAAGCAATCTATGACGACCATATGGATAATCATGCATCCGTTGACTCTACGTACATGTGTACGTAGATAGCGAGTACTTGTACTTTAACTTTCCAAGAAAGTAATCTTCTATAAAATCCGTGAAACTTATAAAAGGTATTTAAAAAGTTATCTCTTACAGTCATCCAAAGTCTGCCCTCTTCTAAAATATATATATAATCTATAGATCTAATGTTTCTAAATTAAGGTTCCTATACATTTGTAATAGGAAAATGTATGGTTATGAAATGTTGCCGAAGAAAATAAATTGATGTTAAAATATTGTTCCTGTGGAAATATGGACGGATTGAAGATAAGGGTAAAGTTTTCCTGAGTAAAAATGACCATATAGAGAATTATTCTGTATAATTTAGATTTTAATATAAAAATAGTTTTATTTATTATCTGAAAGACTGCTTCAGTCGGATTTATTTTTTAGAAACTTGTTTTTTTCTACTATTGTTCACATGATCGATTTCTAAACCCTTTGCACTTATAATTAGTTTTGGTGATTTCGTTATATTTGAGCTTATTTTATATACGCCTCATGTTGTAATTGATCTGTTTTTTTATATTTTTTAAGGTGTCATGAATACTCTTAATATATTAATTATTATTTATGAGATTTAACAAAATCCAGTCTAGATTATTTATATCAGTTGAGTATTTTATCGCCATTTTCGTTTTTAATTAATATTTGAATTAATTAATTTTACTTATTAAATATTACTTGGCCCCCCTATTTTTTAATTTTAAAATAAGTTAGTTATTTTCATTAGTACACAGATACACAGATCGACAGGTCAAACTTATAACACCCCTCTTTTTACTCGGGGGTTAAAAATACAAATAAAAGTAGACATCAATAAAAAAAAAACTATTATTTTTATTTTTGAAAACGTGGAAAAAAGATATTAAAATAATATTTATCATAATAATATTTACCATTGTTAGTGTGTTATTTACAATAGTATTGTTTAAATATATCCGAGTTATGACGCAACATCTTTTACGGGATCTAATTTCTCGCTTTTAATGTATATTTTAGTTGTTATCTCAAAGAAGTCCTCCAAATGAACATCCAATGTGCTGGAATGAATCAAAGCCTTTTGCTATTTCTAAAAAGTCCTTATTTTTATATTATATTGATTAATCTGGTTGTAAAAACAACAAACATTAACCTTTTTTTACAGAATGTCCTAAAGAGTAATTACATAACCGTTTTATGAATGAGAGTGATATTCTCTCATTTGTATTTTTTTGTTCTACTTATAGTATTAGTACACAGAAAGATCTATTGTGTAGCTGCGCGGTCAGTGCTGTCAATTCTGTTTTATTTTAATCGCTTTCTGAGAGCACAATGCAAAGGCTTGTAAAAGTGAACTTTGTTCAAAAGTATAACTGTATAATAAAAAAAAATATTTCTAAATATTTTTTTAACGTTGCTTTGTTATTACTTTAAGCTCAGCATATACGTTTTTGAGAAAATCTGTATTCTGGTATCAATAAAGTCATGAGTTTTAAATTCACAAGCAATTTTGTCAAAAGATGCGGCGCACTACGTTTTAGAAACCAAAGGGTTAGCCACTATTTGCAGATGCCACCAAAGTAAGTAAAACAAGGAAGTTCAAATACGTTCTGTTTTATTGTGGGTGATGTGTGTCTGTGTGTTCGTTTAGACGAAATGGGTTTAAGTTAGTGCGGGGCTGACACGCTTCATCGCGTCTCTTCACAGTAGATTCAAGTAACCCTGAATAATTCGGAACAAGTGCACACGTCGGTGACTCAGTCAGCTAGCTTTAAATAGAACAACGTTTTAATCTACACTTTTGATACGTCACTAGAACGTACTAGGATAAAATGCTATTGTAAGCCTAATTAAACGATTAAAACGATTTCCAGGCTAATACCATGGCCTAATGTGAAAAGAATCATTAGTATTATGTTAATTTGCTTATGATATCATAAATGTTAATTATTTAATTTTTATATTTTACATGAATAGCTACTTTGTGACCGTATTTTATGACTAATTTGAATCGACTATTTAATATTTATTTTATTTTAAATTTTAAAATATGTATACATTACATACATGATATATTTAATGATTCATTTCTTATGTTTTGTAAAGTAAAAAACTCGTATGGCTAATTTGAAACAATACTAAAATAAGGAATAATTCCCTAAATTTGTTTGACTGATTAATAATTGATCTGATTAATTAATAGTATCATCCGAACTATATAATATACAGAGTGCATTCCATCCACCAGATTCAAATGTTTGCGCGCAGTTGGCTCTCAGTCAATTAAACTACGTTATGTAATGACGAATTAATCGACAAAATTTAGAAGAATGTGTTTTGAATGCAGATCTATTCCAGGCATGATAGATTTATATAGTTTATAAGTCCTAGACTCTATTTGCATTATTCAGCTATATTTTTGTTAAAAAAATAATACGGAGGAAAGGAAACATCATACTTATATATAAAGAAAAACAAAACAAGTAAGAAAATGCAAAACAAAATTGCATTTACAAAAATAAACATTCCGTTCGTTTAGTGTTAAGGTACTGTATATATTTAATAATATGGATTAAGGGGAAAGATTTCTTTATATTCGCTGTATTTTTGACATGTGATTGACAAACGTGAATACAATATCATAAAGCCCTGATACTAACTACATAAAGGCGAGATAGAGAATATACTAAATATGTTATAATACATTTCTTATTTATAGTTATAATATCTTTCTCATTCTTGTTAAACATCACGCCATTTTTTTTAATTCTTTGTTATCATTTTGAATATATTTATGACTGACTACTAACAAATACGGTTATTAGAAACAACGGTAGAATTGCTTATAGTAACTACGTATAATAACGCTGTAAATTAAATAACTTATTGTAATTGTCAAAATCGAAAGATTAATATTTGTCATATTAAAACAACGTTTGTAATTAAAATCTTCGTAATCAAATAATTGATAGAGTAAAAAAAGACGTGTACAATTAGTTACAATACATTTTATTCTAAGGAAATAAATGAACTATTCTCTATTCGTCTTAATTAATTTTAAAATGTATTAACAATAAATGAAGCAGACTGCCTTGATGTGTTAAAACCATATATATATATATATATATATATATATATATATATATATATATATATATATATATATATATATATATATATATATATATATATATATATATATATATATATATTAGATTTGATTTCAATGGTTTTAACACATCAAGGCAGTCTGCTTCATTTATTGTTAATACATTTTAAAATTAATTAAGACGAATAGAGAATAGTTCATTTATTTCCTTAGAATAAAATGTATTGTAACTAATTGTACACGTCTTTTTTTACTCTATCAATTATTTGATTACGAAGATTTTAATTACAAACGTTGTTTTAATATGACAAATATTAATCTTTCGATTTTGACAATTACAATAAGTTATTTAATTTACAGCGTTATTATACGTAGTTACTATAAGCAATTCTACCGTTGTTTCTAATAACCGTATTTGTTAGTAGTCAGTCATAAATATATTCAAAATGATAACAAAGAATTAAAAAAAATGGCGTGATGTTTAACAAGAATGAGAAAGATATTATAACTATAAATAAGAAATGTATTATAACATATTTAGTATATTCTCTATCTCGCCTTTATGTAGTTAGTATCAGGGCTTTATGATATTGTATTCACGTTTGTCAATCACATGTCAAAAATACAGCGAATATAAAGAAATCTTTCCCCTTAATCCATATTATTAAATATATACAGTACCTTAACACTAAACGAACGGAATGTTTATTTTTGTAAATGCAATTTTGTTTTGCATTTTCTTACTTGTTTTGTTTTTCTTTATATATAAGTATGATGTTTCCTTTCCTCCGTATTATTTTTTTAACAAAAATATAGCTGAATAATGCAAATAGAGTCTAGGACTTATAAACTATATAAATCTATCATGCCTGGAATAGATCTGCATTCAAAACACATTCTTCTAAATTTTGTCGATTAATTCGTCATTACATAACGTAGTTTAATTGACTGAGAGCCAACTGCGCGCAAACATTTGAATCTGGTGGATGGAATGCACTCTGTATATTATATAGTTCGGATGATACTATTAATTAATCAGATCAATTATTAATCAGTCAAACAAATTTAGGGAATTATTCCTTATTTTAGTATTGTTTCAAATTAGCCATACGAGTTTTTTACTTTACAAAACATAAGAAATGAATCATTAAATATATCATGTATGTAATGTATACATATTTTAAAATTTAAAATAAAATAAATATTAAATAGTCGATTCAAATTAGTCATAAAATACGGTCACAAAGTAGCTATTCATGTAAAATATAAAAATTAAATAATTAACATTTATGATATCATAAGCAAATTAACATAATACTAATGATTCTTTTCACATTAGGCCATGGTATTAGCCTGGAAATCGTTTTAATCGTTTAATTAGGCTTACAATAGCATTTTATCCTAGTACGTTCTAGTGACGTATCAAAAGTGTAGATTAAAACGTTGTTCTATTTAAAGCTAGCTGACTAAGTCACCGACGTGTGCACTTGTTCCGAATTATTCAGGGTTACTTGAATCTACTGTGAAGAGACGCGATGAAGCGTGTCAGCCCCGCACTAACTTAAACCCATTTCGTCTAAACGAACACACAGACACACATCACCCACAATAAAACAGAACGTATTTGAACTTCCTTGTTTTACTTACTTTGGTGGCATCTGCAAATAGTGGCTAACCCTTTGGTTTCTAAAACGTAGTGCGCCGCATCTTTTGACAAAATTGCTTGTGAATTTAAAACTCATGACTTTATTGATACCAGAATACAGATTTTCTCAAAAACGTATATGCTGAGCTTAAAGTAATAACAAAGCAACGTTAAAAAAATATTTAGAAATATTTTTTTTTATTATACAGTTATACTTTTGAACAAAGTTCACTTTTACAAGCCTTTGCATTGTGCTCTCAGAAAGCGATTAAAATAAAACAGAATTGACAGCACTGACCGCGCAGCTACACAATAGATCTTTCTGTGTCCTAATACTATAAGTAGAACAAAAAAATACAAATGAGAGAATATCACTCTCATTCATAAAACGGTTATGTAATTACTCTTTAGGACATTCTGTAAAAAAAGGTTAATGTTTGTTGTTTTTACAACCAGATTAATCAATATAATATAAAAATAAGGACTTTTTAGAAATAGCAAAAGGCTTTGATTCATTCCAGCACATTGGATGTTCATTTGGAGGACTTCTTTGAGATAACAACTAAAATATACATTAAAAGCGAGAAATTAGATCCCGTAAAAGATGTTGCGTCATAACTCGGATATATTTAAACAATACTATTGTAAATAACACACTAACAATGGTAAATATTATTATGATAAATATTATTTTAATATCTTTTTTCCACGTTTTCAAAAATAAAAATAATAGTTTTTTTTTTATTGATGTCTACTTTTATTTGTATTTTTAACCCCCGAGTAAAAAGAGGGGTGTTATAAGTTTGACCTGTCGATCTGTGTATCTGTGTACTAATGAAAATAACTAACTTATTTTAAAATTAAAAAATAGGGGGGCCAAGTAATATTTAATAAGTAAAATTAATTAATTCAAATATTAATTAAAAACGAAAATGGCGATAAAATACTCAATTGATATAAATAATCTAGACTGGATTTTGTTAAATCTCATAAATAATAATTAATATATTAAGAGTATTCATGACACCTTAAAAAATATAAAAAAACAGATCAATTACAACATGAGGCGTATATAAAATAAGCTCAAATATAACGAAATCACCAAAACTAATTATAAGTGCAAAGGGTTTAGAAATCGATCATGTGAACAATAGTAGAAAAAAACAAGTTTCTAAAAAATAAATCCGACTGAAGCAGTCTTTCAGATAATAAATAAAACTATTTTTATATTAAAATCTAAATTATACAGAATAATTCTCTATATGGTCATTTTTACTCAGGAAAACTTTACCCTTATCTTCAATCCGTCCATATTTCCACAGGAACAATATTTTAACATCAATTTATTTTCTTCGGCAACATTTCATAACCATACATTTTCCTATTACAAATGTATAGGAACCTTAATTTAGAAACATTAGATCTATAGATTATATATATATTTTAGAAGAGGGCAGACTTTGGATGACTGTAAGAGATAACTTTTTAAATACCTTTTATAAGTTTCACGGATTTTATAGAAGATTACTTTCTTGGAAAGTTAATGTACAAGTACTCGCTATCTACGTACACATGTACGTAGAGTCAACGGATGCATGATTATCCATATGGTCGTCATAGATTGCTTATTCTTGAAATAATACTCAGATATAATCCAAGATAATAATCGTTATAATCAACAATAGTCATGAAAGTTTACTACTTCTGAGACAGTGAGGTTAACCTTCATACAACGTAAGCTGTCCCTTCCATGTCCTAGTTCTTCACACCACTTAACCACGCCACCTAGTGCTGTCTTCCAAAACTAAAATCTATCAAACCTCAAATCAGAACTTTGTTGAATATAAACTATGGTCGCTTCACAAATAAACATACTCAAGCTATAGTTCATACCAAACATCATTACAACAGAAATATATGCTTGCCATAATGCTTCACTTATTATTAATATTATTATATTGAATTAAAATCAATGTTTTTTGGGCCAATCTTATGAATATCAGTAATGAAATTATCTCTAATTGGAATGAAATATTTATTAAAGATTTTGTTAAACTTTCGTTTGTGAAAGTATTCACATTGTTGAAAATGATTGTGAAATATATGTTTCAAGTTTATTCAAACCACGTATCACAGTGCGGAGAGACAAAATACAAATCGCGATATAGATGCAAAGAATCTCTTCGTAACATATACTTTACCTTACGATTGAATGAAAAATATGTGCATTATGGCATACTAAGTAGAACGAGGTATTCGTATGTTTTGTACTAAAATAATGAGATATTTTATGATGTAATAAAATCCGACATTTTTTTTTTTTTATATATAATATATAACGCCACATTTTTTTTTGTGATTTTGTCAAAAACGTTGTGTGTTGGTTAATTAATATGAATTGGCACAAAATTACATTATTAGACGTTATAGCTTATCCATTCTGCAAAATGGGACCATATTTAAATTTCTAGAACGTATTTTAAAGGCGGCATTAGTACATTGATTTAAAATTTGGCTAGGTAGGTAGGACAGTGAAGGTGAGCGTTTATGCACATCATAAATGGGCCCGTTCAACCTAAACTTGGGTCACAAGTCCCAGACATTGTTTGTACTCCTTTCCATGCAAGCGATGGGTCTGGCATTCGTACGGTAAATATTATAAAGCTTCGTTCGTTTCTATAAAAAATAAAACAAAATTTGCACTTTTTTCTTAATCATAATCATAATCTTAAATGCTTAAGTTAAGTTTAAGGCTCAATTTTATCCCCATATATTTAACAAGAAATCTTAAGTTTATTTTAAAATAAAGAATACATGGATAAGTGTTTTTAAATTATTGGAAAAATTATACCTGATGCTGGAGTATCCTCATGAACATCAGATTTTATGACTACATCTTCATATGCTTACGGCAGATCAACTTTTTTTTTTTTTTTTTTTTTTTTTTTTCAAAATATTTTTTGTCACATATATTAAATTTTCTTATTATATTAAATTGTCTTAATTAATTTTAAAATGTATTAACAATAAATGAAGCAGACTGCTGATATATATATATATATATATATATATATATATATGATATATATATATATATATCATATATATATATATATATATATATATATATGGTTTTAACACATCAAGGCAGTCTGCTTCATTTATTGTTAATACATTTTAAAATTAATTAAGACGAATAGAGAATAGTTCATTTATTTCCTTAGAATAAAATGTATTGTAACTAATTGTACACGTCTTTTTTTACTCTATCAATTATTTGATTACGAAGATTTTAATTACAAACGTTGTTTTAATATGACAAATATTAATCTTTCGATTTTGACAATTACAATAAGTTATTTAATTTACAGCGTTATTATACGTAGTTACTATAAGCAATTCTACCGTTGTTTCTAATAACCGTATTTGTTAGTAGTCAGTCATAAATATATTCAAAATGATAACAAAGAATTAAAAAAAATGGCGTGATGTTTAACAAGAATGAGAAAGATATTATAACTATAAATAAGAAATGTATTATAACATATTTAGTATATTCTCTATCTCGCCTTTATGTAGTTAGTATCAGGGCTTTATGATATTGTATTCACGTTTGTCAATCACATGTCAAAAATACAGCGAATATAAAGAAATCTTTCCCCTTAATCCATATTATTAAATATATACAGTACCTTAACACTAAACGAACGGAATGTTTATTTTTGTAAATGCAATTTTGTTTTGCATTTTCTTACTTGTTTTGTTTTTCTTTATATATAAGTATGATGTTTCCTTTCCTCCGTATTATTTTTTTAACAAAAATATAGCTGAATAATGCAAATAGAGTCTAGGACTTATAAACTATATAAATCTATCATGCCTGGAATAGATCTGCATTCAAAACACATTCTTCTAAATTTTGTCGATTAATTCGTCATTACATAACGTAGTTTAATTGACTGAGAGCCAACTGCGCGCAAACATTTGAATCTGGTGGATGGAATGCACTCTGTATATTATATAGTTCGGATGATACTATTAATTAATCAGATCAATTATTAATCAGTCAAACAAATTTAGGGAATTATTCCTTATTTTAGTATTGTTTCAAATTAGCCATACGAGTTTTTTACTTTACAAAACATAAGAAATGAATCATTAAATATATCATGTATGTAATGTATACATATTTTAAAATTTAAAATAAAATAAATATTAAATAGTCGATTCAAATTAGTCATAAAATACGGTCACAAAGTAGCTATTCATGTAAAATATAAAAATTAAATAATTAACATTTATGATATCATAAGCAAATTAACATAATACTAATGATTCTTTTCACATTAGGCCATGGTATTAGCCTGGAAATCGTTTTAATCGTTTAATTAGGCTTACAATAGCATTTTATCCTAGTACGTTCTAGTGACGTATCAAAAGTGTAGATTAAAACGTTGTTCTATTTAAAGCTAGCTGACTAAGTCACCGACGTGTGCACTTGTTCCGAATTATTCAGGGTTACTTGAATCTACTGTGAAGAGACGCGATGAAGCGTGTCAGCCCCGCACTAACTTAAACCCATTTCGTCTAAACGAACACACAGACACACATCACCCACAATAAAACAGAACGTATTTGAACTTCCTTGTTTTACTTACTTTGGTGGCATCTGCAAATAGTGGCTAACCCTTTGGTTTCTAAAACGTAGTGCGCCGCATCTTTTGACAAAATTGCTTGTGAATTTAAAACTCATGACTTTATTGATACCAGAATACAGATTTTCTCAAAAACGTATATGCTGAGCTTAAAGTAATAACAAAGCAACGTTAAAAAAATATTTAGAAATATTTTTTTTTATTATACAGTTATACTTTTGAACAAAGTTCACTTTTACAAGCCTTTGCATTGTGCTCTCAGAAAGCGATTAAAATAAAACAGAATTGACAGCACTGACCGCGCAGCTACACAATAGATCTTTCTGTGTCCTAATACTATAAGTAGAACAAAAAAATACAAATGAGAGAATATCACTCTCATTCATAAAACGGTTATGTAATTACTCTTTAGGACATTCTGTAAAAAAAGGTTAATGTTTGTTGTTTTTACAACCAGATTAATCAATATAATATAAAAATAAGGACTTTTTAGAAATAGCAAAAGGCTTTGATTCATTCCAGCACATTGGATGTTCATTTGGAGGACTTCTTTGAGATAACAACTAAAATATACATTAAAAGCGAGAAATTAGATCCCGTAAAAGATGTTGCGTCATAACTCGGATATATTTAAACAATACTATTGTAAATAACACACTAACAATGGTAAATATTATTATGATAAATATTATTTTAATATCTTTTTTCCACGTTTTCAAAAATAAAAATAATAGTTTTTTTTTTATTGATGTCTACTTTTATTTGTATTTTTAACCCCCGAGTAAAAAGAGGGGTGTTATAAGTTTGACCTGTCGATCTGTGTATCTGTGTACTAATGAAAATAACTAACTTATTTTAAAATTAAAAAATAGGGGGGCCAAGTAATATTTAATAAGTAAAATTAATTAATTCAAATATTAATTAAAAACGAAAATGGCGATAAAATACTCAATTGATATAAATAATCTAGACTGGATTTTGTTAAATCTCATAAATAATAATTAATATATTAAGAGTATTCATGACACCTTAAAAAATATAAAAAAACAGATCAATTACAACATGAGGCGTATATAAAATAAGCTCAAATATAACGAAATCACCAAAACTAATTATAAGTGCAAAGGGTTTAGAAATCGATCATGTGAACAATAGTAGAAAAAAACAAGTTTCTAAAAAATAAATCCGACTGAAGCAGTCTTTCAGATAATAAATAAAACTATTTTTATATTAAAATCTAAATTATACAGAATAATTCTCTATATGGTCATTTTTACTCAGGAAAACTTTACCCTTATCTTCAATCCGTCCATATTTCCACAGGAACAATATTTTAACATCAATTTATTTTCTTCGGCAACATTTCATAACCATACATTTTCCTATTACAAATGTATAGGAACCTTAATTTAGAAACATTAGATCTATAGATTATATATATATTTTAGAAGAGGGCAGACTTTGGATGACTGTAAGAGATAACTTTTTAAATACCTTTTATAAGTTTCACGGATTTTATAGAAGATTACTTTCTTGGAAAGTTAATGTACAAGTACTCGCTATCTACGTACACATGTACGTAGAGTCAACGGATGCATGATTATCCATATGGTCGTCATAGATTGCTTATTCTTGAAATAATACTCAGATATAATCCAAGATAATAATCGTTATAATCAACAATAGTCATGAAAGTTTACTACTTCTGAGACAGTGAGGTTAACCTTCATACAACGTAAGCTGTCCCTTCCATGTCCTAGTTCTTCACACCACTTAACCACGCCACCTAGTGCTGTCTTCCAAAACTAAAATCTATCAAACCTCAAATCAGAACTTTGTTGAATATAAACTATGGTCGCTTCACAAATAAACATACTCAAGCTATAGTTCATACCAAACATCATTACAACAGAAATATATGCTTGCCATAATGCTTCACTTATTATTAATATTATTATATTGAATTAAAATCAATGTTTTTTGGGCCAATCTTATGAATATCAGTAATGAAATTATCTCTAATTGGAATGAAATATTTATTAAAGATTTTGTTAAACTTTCGTTTGTGAAAGTATTCACATTGTTGAAAATGATTGTGAAATATATGTTTCAAGTTTATTCAAACCACGTATCACAGTGCGGAGAGACAAAATACAAATCGCGATATAGATGCAAAGAATCTCTTCGTAACATATACTTTACCTTACGATTGAATGAAAAATATGTGCATTATGGCATACTAAGTAGAACGAGGTATTCGTATGTTTTGTACTAAAATAATGAGATATTTTATGATGTAATAAAATCCGACATTTTTTTTTTTTTTATATATAATATATAACGCCACATTTTTTTTTGTGATTTTGTCAAAAACGTTGTGTGTTGGTTAATTAATATGAATTGGCACAAAATTACATTATTAGACGTTATAGCTTATCCATTCTGCAAAATGGGACCATATTTAAATTTCTAGAACGTATTTTAAAGGCGGCATTAGTACATTGATTTAAAATTTGGCTAGGTAGGTAGGACAGTGAAGGTGAGCGTTTATGCACATCATAAATGGGCCCGTTCAACCTAAACTTGGGTCACAAGTCCCAGACATTGTTTGTACTCCTTTCCATGCAAGCGATGGGTCTGGCATTCGTACGGTAAATATTATAAAGCTTCGTTCGTTTCTATAAAAAATAAAACAAAATTTGCACTTTTTTCTTAATCATAATCATAATCTTAAATGCTTAAGTTAAGTTTAAGGCTCAATTTTATCCCCATATATTTAACAAGAAATCTTAAGTTTATTTTAAAATAAAGAATACATGGATAAGTGTTTTTAAATTATTGGAAAAATTATACCTGATGCTGGAGTATCCTCATGAACATCAGATTTTATGACTACATCTTCATATGCTTACGGCAGATCAACTTTTTTTTTTTTTTTTTTTTTTTTTTTTCAAAATATTTTTTGTCACATATATTAAATTTTCTTATTATATTAAATTGTCTTAATTAATTTTAAAATGTATTAACAATAAATGAAGCAGACTGCCTTGATGTGTTAAAACCATTGAAATCAAATCTAATATATATATATATATATATATATATATATATATATATATATATCATATATATATATATATATATATATATATATATATATCAGCAGTCTGCTTCATTTATTGTTAATACATTTTAAAATTAATTAAGACAATTTAATATAATAAGAAAATTTAATATATGTGACAAAAAATATTTTGAAAAAAAAAAAAAAAAAAAAAAAAAAAAGTTGATCTGCCGTAAGCATATGAAGATGTAGTCATAAAATCTGATGTTCATGAGGATACTCCAGCATCAGGTATAATTTTTCCAATAATTTAAAAACACTTATCCATGTATTCTTTATTTTAAAATAAACTTAAGATTTCTTGTTAAATATATGGGGATAAAATTGAGCCTTAAACTTAACTTAAGCATTTAAGATTATGATTATGATTAAGAAAAAAGTGCAAATTTTGTTTTATTTTTTATAGAAACGAACGAAGCTTTATAATATTTACCGTACGAATGCCAGACCCATCGCTTGCATGGAAAGGAGTACAAACAATGTCTGGGACTTGTGACCCAAGTTTAGGTTGAACGGGCCCATTTATGATGTGCATAAACGCTCACCTTCACTGTCCTACCTACCTAGCCAAATTTTAAATCAATGTACTAATGCCGCCTTTAAAATACGTTCTAGAAATTTAAATATGGTCCCATTTTGCAGAATGGATAAGCTATAACGTCTAATAATGTAATTTTGTGCCAATTCATATTAATTAACCAACACACAACGTTTTTGACAAAATCACAAAAAAAAATGTGGCGTTATATATTATATATAAAAAAAAAAAAATGTCGGATTTTATTACATCATAAAATATCTCATTATTTTAGTACAAAACATACGAATACCTCGTTCTACTTAGTATGCCATAATGCACATATTTTTCATTCAATCGTAAGGTAAAGTATATGTTACGAAGAGATTCTTTGCATCTATATCGCGATTTGTATTTTGTCTCTCCGCACTGTGATACGTGGTTTGAATAAACTTGAAACATATATTTCACAATCATTTTCAACAATGTGAATACTTTCACAAACGAAAGTTTAACAAAATCTTTAATAAATATTTCATTCCAATTAGAGATAATTTCATTACTGATATTCATAAGATTGGCCCAAAAAACATTGATTTTAATTCAATATAATAATATTAATAATAAGTGAAGCATTATGGCAAGCATATATTTCTGTTGTAATGATGTTTGGTATGAACTATAGCTTGAGTATGTTTATTTGTGAAGCGACCATAGTTTATATTCAACAAAGTTCTGATTTGAGGTTTGATAGATTTTAGTTTTGGAAGACAGCACTAGGTGGCGTGGTTAAGTGGTGTGAAGAACTAGGACATGGAAGGGACAGCTTACGTTGTATGAAGGTTAACCTCACTGTCTCAGAAGTAGTAAACTTTCATGACTATTGTTGATTATAACGATTATTATCTTGGATTATATCTGAGTATTATTTCAAGAATAAGCAATCTATGACGACCATATGGATAATCATGCATCCGTTGACTCTACGTACATGTGTACGTAGATAGCGAGTACTTGTACATTAACTTTCCAAGAAAGTAATCTTCTATAAAATCCGTGAAACTTATAAAAGGTATTTAAAAAGTTATCTCTTACAGTCATCCAAAGTCTGCCCTCTTCTAAAATATATATATAATCTATAGATCTAATGTTTCTAAATTAAGGTTCCTATACATTTGTAATAGGAAAATGTATGGTTATGAAATGTTGCCGAAGAAAATAAATTGATGTTAAAATATTGTTCCTGTGGAAATATGGACGGATTGAAGATAAGGGTAAAGTTTTCCTGAGTAAAAATGACCATATAGAGAATTATTCTGTATAATTTAGATTTTAATATAAAAATAGTTTTATTTATTATCTGAAAGACTGCTTCAGTCGGATTTATTTTTTAGAAACTTGTTTTTTTCTACTATTGTTCACATGATCGATTTCTAAACCCTTTGCACTTATAATTAGTTTTGGTGATTTCGTTATATTTGAGCTTATTTTATATACGCCTCATGTTGTAATTGATCTGTTTTTTTATATTTTTTAAGGTGTCATGAATACTCTTAATATATTAATTATTATTTATGAGATTTAACAAAATCCAGTCTAGATTATTTATATCAATTGAGTATTTTATCGCCATTTTCGTTTTTAATTAATATTTGAATTAATTAATTTTACTTATTAAATATTACTTGGCCCCCCTATTTTTTAATTTTAAAATAAGTTAGTTATTTTCATTAGTACACAGATACACAGATCGACAGGTCAAACTTATAACACCCCTCTTTTTACTCGGGGGTTAAAAATACAAATAAAAGTAGACATCAATAAAAAAAAAACTATTATTTTTATTTTTGAAAACGTGGAAAAAAGATATTAAAATAATATTTATCATAATAATATTTACCATTGTTAGTGTGTTATTTACAATAGTATTGTTTAAATATATCCGAGTTATGACGCAACATCTTTTACGGGATCTAATTTCTCGCTTTTAATGTATATTTTAGTTGTTATCTCAAAGAAGTCCTCCAAATGAACATCCAATGTGCTGGAATGAATCAAAGCCTTTTGCTATTTCTAAAAAGTCCTTATTTTTATATTATATTGATTAATCTGGTTGTAAAAACAACAAACATTAACCTTTTTTTACAGAATGTCCTAAAGAGTAATTACATAACCGTTTTATGAATGAGAGTGATATTCTCTCATTTGTATTTTTTTGTTCTACTTATAGTATTAGGACACAGAAAGATCTATTGTGTAGCTGCGCGGTCAGTGCTGTCAATTCTGTTTTATTTTAATCGCTTTCTGAGAGCACAATGCAAAGGCTTGTAAAAGTGAACTTTGTTCAAAAGTATAACTGTATAATAAAAAAAAATATTTCTAAATATTTTTTTAACGTTGCTTTGTTATTACTTTAAGCTCAGCATATACGTTTTTGAGAAAATCTGTATTCTGGTATCAATAAAGTCATGAGTTTTAAATTCACAAGCAATTTTGTCAAAAGATGCGGCGCACTACGTTTTAGAAACCAAAGGGTTAGCCACTATTTGCAGATGCCACCAAAGTAAGTAAAACAAGGAAGTTCAAATACGTTCTGTTTTATTGTGGGTGATGTGTGTCTGTGTGTTCGTTTAGACGAAATGGGTTTAAGTTAGTGCGGGGCTGACACGCTTCATCGCGTCTCTTCACAGTAGATTCAAGTAACCCTGAATAATTCGGAACAAGTGCACACGTCGGTGACTTAGTCAGCTAGCTTTAAATAGAACAACGTTTTAATCTACACTTTTGATACGTCACTAGAACGTACTAGGATAAAATGCTATTGTAAGCCTAATTAAACGATTAAAACGATTTCCAGGCTAATACCATGGCCTAATGTGAAAAGAATCATTAGTATTATGTTAATTTGCTTATGATATCATAAATGTTAATTATTTAATTTTTATATTTTACATGAATAGCTACTTTGTGACCGTATTTTATGACTAATTTGAATCGACTATTTAATATTTATTTTATTTTAAATTTTAAAATATGTATACATTACATACATGATATATTTAATGATTCATTTCTTATGTTTTGTAAAGTAAAAAACTCGATCAACTTTTTTTTTTTTTTTTTTTTTTTTTTTTCAAAATATTTTTTGTCACATATATTAAATTTTCTTATTATATTAAATTGTCTTAATTAATTTTAAAATGTATTAACAATAAATGAAGCAGACTGCCTTGATGTGTTAAAACCATTGAAATCAAATCTAATATATATATATATATATATATATATATATATATATATATATATATATATATATATATATATATATATATATATATATATATATATATATATATATATATATATATATATACTGTGACTCAAAAAAAACTTTCGGAGGGGGGGCAATACATTAGTATTTCCACTTGCCTCTTAAAGATACAATAATAATAATTTTAAGCCTATATATGTTTTCATAACAATATACCTATATATATACCATAACAAATCATCTGTGTTATTTTTTTTGATATAAATATAATGTAAAAGATTTTAGTCATATTTTTTGTGCCCGTTAGTATACTTTATTAGACCCATATTTTCAACTATATCAGTTATAGTCTATTTCCAAGTGAATGACTCTTGTATCAACAACATTGTATATCGATTGTAGAATATTATATGTAATATAAAATTGTTAGTAAGTTATTATTTTTATTATGATATTTTTTATAAAATATCACGCCTTCATACGAGATATGGATAAATAAGAAAATTTGGTCGGTATTAGAAATTACAAATAAAAATGCAATGCGCTTAAAAACATAAATTTATAACAGTGTTACGGTGCTCTACTCTAATACGTTATTGGAATCGGCGACGATAAATAACTTAATTTATGTCCGGTGACTCGGAAGATCGCTAGATGGGATGCTATAACAATTTACAGAGATCCTGTCTCGATTACGTGTGGTGACAACAGTTGTGCTCCATATATATATATTACACTTTCTATCACCGACAAGTATATCTTTTTGACACCTTTAGAAAAAAATTGAAAGTAAATATTTAAAATTAAAATAATTTATTTATTTATAACATTTTACTTAGTAAAAATAACTTATGTCATTTGCACACAACACAATTAATTCAAAAATTCTATAACACATATAAATGTCAAAAACATTTTGTATAAACTGATACTATGATGATATACCTGGGTATTATATTTGACACTTATTATTTCGTAAATCCAAAACTTGCTGATGTATGTGATCTTATCTGGCGACAAGCTCTATAATGAACAAAAATTTACTACAGTTGTCCTCATTTAGGTTTTCTCGATGTTCTCTTAAAGCCAAATAACTCTATTTGCATCATGCAGTACATCGAATAATCTTTTAAAAACTATTTTAGAAAATGACGTTTCATTACAAACTTCATTTTAAATTTCCTTGACTATTGATTTTTCTAAAATCTGCAAAGTTTCGAGATCAAGAAATTAAAAGTTTTTTAGTATCTCTAACAATAAAATGTTCGTTAAGTATCCCAAGTCGTGAGACGATTGATTATACAAATATTTGAAAATTGACGAGATCTTTTTTTAGCCGCTGTTACTTGTACTATGTATAAGGGTCACATCGGATTAAACTGTTTCACGTATTTTACTATTAACGCTTCACTTTTACTTACTTTTTTTTTAAACCTTCCTTGGTACTATACAGCAGTTTCCTTTCAAATATCGTCCTAAACGCTCTTTATATACCCTTCTTCATAAATCCCCTTCACGTAAACAATAATCATAGTCAACATCTCCTTTAAACACACAAAAATAACGACTACTCGTAAATGATCAATTGTAAGTATCGGTATACACTGTATTAAATATTGATTTAATTATGAAAATTTAATGGTTCTCACTTTTTTTAGCTTAATCAAATATTTACTAATTAAACCGATGCCCCTCCTCAAATAAATAATAATCTTAGTCAAATAAACTATATTGAAGATACAAAAATAACAATTACTTGACATAACAATTCTAAATAATACTACGTAAGTCAATGATTGAAATAATTAGACCTTATTGGTTCTTCTTATTTAAGTTAAATCAATAATTTATTAACTTATATGAATCAATAATATCACCATCACAATATTGAAACTAATCATAACATTACAAATTATTATAAAATAATCGTTTAACAATAATATAACCTGATACATTTTTTCACACAGGCAAATATGACCTCGCTAATGAGATCGGTGACATTCTCGAGATGCGAAAGTATGTAGTAGGATGGAAGTATAAAAGTATTATTTTAAAGTAATAGATAAACAAAAAAAAACAATTTAATAATTAAAAAAAAAATTGCAATAAAAGATTCCAATAACAATGCCATACGTTTTACTTTACCTTGTTTTTCATTAAATAAGTTGCCATTGTTAAAATCACGTTCCTGGAATCTGGTTTATTTATATTATAATGTGAGAAAAATGTTCATTGTTTTAATTTAAAGTTTCTAATCAGAGTCCGAGGGGCCCTCTGAGAATAAGGGCCCTGGGGCACTGCTCCGTCTAGACTCTACAGTCTAGACCTTCGGTAGCTACACCACTTATTCCAAATACATTTTGGTTTTCTCCAATCATAATGAGTTCATTTTCTGGGACGAGTTGCCTATAAAATGACCTTCATAAAAATCTACACTATACTACAAATGTATGAAAGCCCATTACGCAGCATTATTATTTAAGTCTGTTAAAATTAGTTTTAGTATGTTTCTTGTGAAAATGTCTTGAAATGTGTGATATTTTTTAGTAAAAATATATATGTTTTCATGGCTAAAGTCTTATTACCAAATGTAACAAAAATTAATTGACTAGTTTTTCCGTGACGTACAAAATACGAAGAGACAAACAGACATATAAATAAATAAAGTAACAGATATAAAAAATGAAAACGATCGGTCAGATATACAGATTTCGACTCATTATTATTTGGTTATATTTACTGATACCAGAATTAAAAAAAAAGTAATTCTACCCTTAGTTTAGTTATAGTTCTTTTAAAAATAGACATAGGTAATAAAAAAAAACTATTACCGGCCTATTTTTTTCCAAATCTTTACTTGATTTTTTAGACAGTGTTCGTTAAATTAGTAGTAAAAACGGTCATTTTTTCTACAGGTTTTTTTAATCCCTAGAGTCAAAAACATTACTTAAATGTTTTATTATCAGAAGCGAAACCCTCTTAATCTTACAGTTACATTTAATGGTATTATTGTTAAATAGAGACTAGTTCCAGCTGGACAGTCAGTGCTGTTTGATCTGCTGTGGTTTAACGGTTATTGAAAATACAATTCAGACTAGGCTTGTAAAGGTTAGAATGGAATTATAGGACCTTAAAAATCTCTTCGCAGAAACAATTTTGTATAAATTTCCGGATGCCGATATTAAGTGTCGATATTAAGAATCATATCGACGGACCAGGCTTTCGAATTAAAAAAAATCGCAATCAAACCCGTCCTCGTGTTTGGCTGCTACGATGTCACATAGAGACCCACAGACACACACGTACACAGGCCAAACTTATAACATCCCTTTTGGGTCGGGTTAAAAAAATGTTTTAACGTTCGTTCAAATTTCTATAGTGTAACATTACATTAAAATGAAAAAAACATTAGATATTAAAAATACCTACTTACCGGGTTTGTGAGCATTGATGATAATATTTTATAATTTTCGGGGGAGAAAATCTATCAAATATAATAGTCTTATTTTCTGGCTCCAGCCAATATCGTAATAAAGTAACTAAATGACTGCCATGAGAATAGCCTGGTCGTTCCGAAACAACATTTGATTATAAAAAATATTATTGTAAGATGAAATAGAGTTATATACAATATAGATTAAAAATTATTATTTAATTAGATAAAATAAAATTAATGTGAAAAAAAAACATTTGCAATGTTTTTTTTTATATTTTAAGAACGGGAACAAAAAACTAAATAACACTTTAAAGAAAGATTTTTTACGATTTTAGTGGGTATATGATATTTATTATTCTTGGACAAAATGTTGACACTGTATACGTAGAAGGAATATTTTTTTTTGATATTGCATAAGTGTTTGAGACTCAAACGACAAATGATAGTAAAATATTATACATCAAGATAATACCGTCGGTATCCTCTGCTCTTCGTTATAATTTATTTCATATAGCTGCGCTAATCATATATTTTAACCCAACCTTATAGACAGAATAAAATTTTCCTCTTGACGTAGACATAAGATAAAATCTGTGCTAATCGATTCTTGCTAAAAATATCAACCATTTGATGTTCTAAAGTTCTTTAGACTTCTAGTAATTTTAATGTTATTGCTTAAATACGTTACTTTTACTTAGTGCATATTAGTAAATATGCGTATTTGTAAAGTTGCGGCTCGTAACGAGGATTTGAGAAGCAAAAATGAAATTTGTCTAAGAAAAAAAATTACCGCTTCTTTATTGCTTTGAAATAATTATTTTTAATGATAATACTATTTGTAGTATTTATATTTTATCTTTCTGTGAGCCTCATGAGTATATGCACAAGAATGTTAGCGTCCTGTGCCGTCGATTTATTCAACTATCTATGTGAGGGCCGAGCGCACTTACTGTCGCCAGACCGGCGTGGATCATTTAAGTTATTTTTAACTATAAATAAACTTACTGTTATCTATTAATCTATTAATTAATTAATAAAACGAATCTAAATACTCTTATAAATATTTCAAACTATATTAACATATTATTATTATCTTCAAAACTAATCTGGTTATCAAAATTCTGATCACGAATGAATGGTCACGACAGCAAACAAAACTAGAACTTCTTCCCATCTCTGGAACTTTTACATAAATTAAATTTAAATAATTAATTATTGACAGGTTATACTATCTACTTTTATTATGGTATGCGAACAGGCAACTTTGTGGTAGATACTTGGTGGTACTTGGTAATACATTACACTGTAAAAATGTATTCACCATGGTATGCGTGTGTAGGCGTAATGGACCACGGATTGTTTATTTTAACAGCGTTATAACTTTTCTATAAGAGCTAAGAGTTAGACGTATTTAGTTTTATTGTTAAATTATTAATATTATAATTTTCATAATAAAAAATATTTATGTTATATAATGGAATACTCAAAATACGAATGTTATGTAGAACAAGAAAATAAACACTTTGATTTTAAAATATTGAAGATTTTAATTTCTGAATCAAGATTAAGAAATCATTGATTTATAGGAATAATTTAACACAGTTAATTTTCTTGTAGGTTCGGGATCAAAGACCGGCTACAGCCAAACTACTTTCGGTAACATCGTCATCGTAACATAAAGCAGATGGGCCGGAGCTCAGCTCAATGACAAAGTGTATGTCTCAATACTTATTTTCGTAGATTATGAATGTTTTTATGTTAGGTATATTCGACATTAACTTTGCATAACGTGAAAAATTTACGGGAGTTGCAATTAAAATTTAGAAGTTTTATATTTTTTTTTACACTAGGTACTGATAGCTATGGTTAAATCAAATGTTATTCCGATTATTATGTAATTTTGAGTAAGTATTTTAGAAAAGACATTTTAATTCAGAGGTAAGTTATAGGTTTTTAAAAATTGAATAGGGAGTCTTCCCTTAATCTTCCAGATCTCCCGCAATAATGGTGATGACGTTGACTGGGTTTTCGACAACTCGAACTTTTCCTCGCATCGTCGTCTTCGTCTCGTGAAATTGTAGAAGCTGATACTGGAATGATCCCGACCAGAGATGATACACCGTGTGTGGCTGGGAGTGCGCTTTATAAAGAGCAAACCTTTCGTTTGGAATCAAGTGGTGCCTCACTCTGCTGATTACTATCATTTTCTTTAAGATGAACTGCATCTTGCTCTGCAGGTGAACGTGATGGGTCGTTAGGTGGCGCCACATAATT
This sequence comes from Napeogenes inachia, assembly GCA_959347355.1. NCBI lineage: Eukaryota > Metazoa > Arthropoda > Insecta > Lepidoptera > Nymphalidae > Napeogenes > Napeogenes inachia. Next base: position 19,563,390 of record OY365795.1, read on the forward strand.
GATTAAAACTATAGTTTTATTGAATTTTTGTAATAATAATAATTGGATAACTTCGTTACGAGCAGTGCTTCTTAAACATTGCATTTAATGTTATACACATGACATTGTCATATTAATTAAAAATAATTAATTATATAAGTAATTAGTATAAGACAAAATATGTAATTAATCTGACACGATATGAAACTGGAAGTAACGTGCACATAATCACGATAAGCACAACGACACACTTGACATCGCATAGTTCATTACAAGATCCCAAATTTGTGGTCAAAACTAAACTTTCTTCCTTGTTAAACACATTTATCACGTTTTTAATTTATGGTTGTTTATTTGTATTTTTTATTATTTTTAGTAATAACAATAAAATCATTATTAAAAAAAAATAGATAACTACATTTTCGGCGCTGACTGTAAATAAATATGCTTATTCGTAGCTTAGTCTTGTGCCATGTATTTGCAGAGCAAAGTAAATAACTGTTTGAATTTGTTAAATTTTAAAGCTCAATATCTTTCATATTAAAATAATGGTATTAATAATAAATCTTTGTTATTAGCAAACTGATACAATTAGAATATCAAATAGGGGTATTAATTTTAAATGATGTTGATATTCTTAGGTTATATAAAATCTGAGGGTCAAGAAAAGTATATTTAATCAACTAAATTATATTTTTAAATAATTAATTTATGAAAAATTAACGATGAGGGCTCATTCGATTTGTGAAAAACATTTATATGCTGAAACTTTGCTTATCTACGACTTTTCTTGTTCACTCAGGGTGATGTATCCCTGTCTATTCCTGTTTTTAATCACAATGTTACTTAATTACTTTTCATATATTTTATTGAGACCAAAAATTTGATTTAAAAGTTAAATATTAAGGCATATTTATATTTTCATATTAAAATATTGTAGTTCCCGTACAATATAAAACAGGTAAAATATAAAACACATTTATCCAATGTATTTACTTTACTTATAGTTGAAATATTGTCATTGTGAAGTCATGAAAATATAGTTACTCAAACCTATCGACCTGCAAAGAGATAATTTCTCACTTTACATTTTTTTTTAATTGTGAATTTGATATTGTTATCAATACAACATAAAACATGGTCTAGTATTATCAGTATTTTTTATAAAGAACAGAATATTTTACAATGTTATATTATAACACTTTGTTGTCAAAAACCCGATAGGTGTTTTACTTTATTAATTAAAATGAAGTGCCCTTAAAATCGTATATTGATAATGGTCCCAGGGAGTTATGAAACGTAATCGGAACCGGGGATGATAAATTAATTAATTTACGTTAGTTAACTCGCCAGATTACTGGTTTAGGATGCTTTAACAATTTACAGAGATATAATCTAGATTACTTTCTGTGACAAATGTTGTGTTCAGAATATCACTTAAACATTCTGCCACCGACATGTATATTGTGAATTTTTTTTTTCGTTTTTATTTTCGAATGTATACGTATAACAATACTTTTTATTTAAATATTAGGTGGGGGAAATAGTTTCTTCGCATTCTATTTGAAGCTTCAAGGCGTTTCATTTTTTAATTTTTTTTTTTACATTTATTTAAATTTATGAACTCGCGACGGGACGATTTCCCAAAGGTCACGAGTTCGAATCACTGCCCGTGTCGGTTTATTTTTCATTCTATATTTATATATATTTAAAAAAGCTTAAAATGGTTATACATGTTTATAGATATTTTCAAATATAAACTTATTTATCTTTCCAGATCTTCAGCTACAACATAACTACTGACATGTCGATCTTAATTACCTTTTTAATAAATTACGTTCGTTTTATTTGTAACACGGTAACCAGAGCGAGTTGCATTTTTGACATCAAAATTCTGCGATTAAAAACATATAAACCAACTTTGTTATAGTTTAATTAACACTGCATGAGATTCATAAACGTCACAATTTTTGTTTGTGGCTTGTTTCGAATTTTTTCCTTTTTTTGTATTAAAACCTAAAAATATATAGAATTTCTTTCTTAGATTCAATCATTTTAACAGAAAGAAAAAATAAATGAAAGACGGTGGGCATTAACATTTTATTTAAAATATTTCCTTGTTTTTATAATATGCGAAAAAATTCTTCGCCCGACCTATTATTGATAAATTAGATACAAATTATGAAATCTACAGTTGAAAAATACAAAAAAATTACTAATATTAAGTGAATTTCATTTAAAATGTAAATTATTTATACGATAACCTATTTAATCTAGGATTTGACGGATGTGTGAAGTCTACCATGTCAGGAGTCACCCCCTCTCTCGTAAGCTGCTACTTCAGCGTTTCCAGCAGTGTAGCAGAATTTGATTACGACAAATTCACGTGGCGGATCTGTGAGCATTGACGTTACAGCTAATGCATAATAATGGTCAATGCTGCATCACCAATATGCATAGAAATGCCTCACTTAACATTTATGAAAACATTATATTTTGATTTTAATATTTATAAATCTAAAAGTCTAAAGAAATCTGATCCTTTTGCCATTAACTCCCTACTCTCTTATAAAATGGAGACTATTAAAAACCGTCAGCTCTTTACGCATATTGAGGATCGCCAGTAAATCAATGACCGGCAATATTGCTTTCGTCTTGCCAATCAGCGGGCAATCTTCTGCTGTACATAACGCACCGATGGATGGCGGTCATTAAAAGCAAGGGAGAGGGCCTGGTAGTTAGTTTGGATATGTCGAAAGCCTTTGATCTTGTATAGCGCGAGGAGCTTCTACAGAAGCTTCCTATAGGCTTCCTGAGAGTTTATGCAAGTGGATCACCAGCTTTCTAATTGATCGTACCAGACAGGTTGTTACTAAAGAGTTTTGCTTGGATGCCAAGCCGGGGGATGATGTATATTTCGACCCTGCAGTACTCACAAAAAACTTGCAAAAACGTTAAAGAGTGGCAACAGAAACTTGTGTCTTTCTTTGAGTTCTAGTATTCTTGATATCACAATCACAATCCATTTCTTGGTATCACAATCGTACTGCACTCCACCACCTTAAATTCCATCCTACCATCTGGATGCATAATGTTCCTTGACAGTGTGGTTCACCAGTGTTTTCAGATCGACACGCCTTCTTTGTTGGTTTTTTGTCTATCTAGATTTTTTGAAGGCATAATTATATAGTGCTGATTTTGTAGGTATCGAAGCATCTTTGTATTTCTTTTGATTTTGTTTTTCATTTTCATTTAGTAAAGATTTATAATACATAAATATATACAATAAATACAGTTTTTTTTATTAGGATTATTATTTGAATCACTAGATTTCATCAAAAAGTTCTAACAGGTAAGTAACTTATTTTCAAGTGTATTGCTTTTAACGAGCAGAAGTTTGAAATAGTTCCAACAAGAAGATAGATACAAATAAAACTCAATACATTTTTTATTAAAATTTATTCTCAAATGGAACAGAATTTGTCATAAGGCTTATTTAAAATGTGTGCAACACAGTTGATATTAAAAAAAAAATATAATTAATAGTAGTAGTCTTCGTTTCAGGAGAGTTTCATACAATAATTCAATAAGAGATTAATGTTTAATAAAAAGTATTTGTCATAACGAAGCAAGTGTAGTTATTTTATTTTTAGACTCAGTACAATGTCACTTTCTCTTTGTGTTTAGATAATGCCTAAACTTTTTCTTGATGAAAATAAAACTTTTTAGAATTGCAAAGATAATCGGCATCGTAAAAGAAGTGTTTAACCTTTAATTTTTATAAAAGGTAAGCTTAGTCAAATATTTTCAATAACCAAATCTTTTGTTTGTGGATTTAGTTTTATAAATAGATCACACAGTCATGGTTAGGTGATTTTCTTCTACGACAAAATGCACTTACGCCACCACGAGATCCAGCTCCGACTGTGCACTTACTAGTGCATTTACATATTGATCTCGAATCACAGCAATACTTTGAATAGCAGTATAGTAGTACTCTAAGGTTTATTATTAATTTTCTTTTTTTATATTTATTGTTTTTATCCTTTTCTTTATTCCATAATAAACAACTTTAATACTCTACGATTTTTCTTATATCATTTATTTTTATTATATAATCCAATGATTTCCTCACATATATTATAGTTTTAATATTAAATAGGTATCCTACATGATACGAAATTAAACAAATATTTTTTATTATATTAAGTAAAATATATTAGTTTTTTAACACACTTAATCCAAAAATATTTTTTCTTATGTTTTTTTGTACAATGATTAATATAAATATTTAAAAATATTGCTTGTAGAGCTCTTGAATTTGTCAACCTTCCTTAAGTGGTACATAACATTTTATATAAGTCCCAGGAACAGTTTATCCTCAGCGTTTATATGTGTATTGTAGAAATCACGTGAAATATATTTATGAGAAATTCCATTGGTTTTCCCACGGTACGGCGGATTGTTATTTGTATTCCTTTATGTCAATCAAAATTTTTATCTGTAGCTATCTAATGTAGAAAGAAATATTGTAGAAGGTAATATTTGATATTGTTCTATACATGTTAATAAAATTATAACCAAATTTAATAGTTATACTAAACCAAACAAACATCTTATGAATTGTATAATTATAAAGGTATGATGAAAAACGACATTGTTTTGTTCTCAATAAGGAAGATTATTTAAATTTTGTAGAACTTTTTTGGCAAAAAAGGATTAAGTCTTTGTACACTTAGTTACTATTAGTTTGAATATTTTAAGAGAAAACAGAAAAAAAATAAAGTCTACAATTTAAAAACTTAATATTGAAACATTATTAAAAATAGTTTTGGGATACATTTCTTGAATATCATGTTCTTTGTACGGTTGCTATAATACACCTTTAAAACCTTACATTTTACATTAAAGTTTATTTAGTGAAATTGGATTGCATTCTTAACTATTATTGCATTCGTAAATTTGATCACATTTCTCAGAACTGTACTAAACATAAATGTCTTTCTATTCAGGAAAAAAGACAGCCCATAAACTCACTCACTCACAGTCACTTACTTTAAAATCTTGAATGATCCAACTCCTCCTCGTTATTTGAAATATTTTTTTTTACAGCTCAGGTTAAATTTAATAAATAAATAAATATTATTTATTACTAACAAGTTATGGCCTTCAAACTCAAATACACACTCTATTGTCACTAAAAATTTATTATTACATACATTTTAGGTCTTGTTGTAATACCTCGTATTTTATTTTGTAGTTTATGTAAAAACCATAAATTTGAAAGGGTTAAAAGCATTTTAAGCAAAAAAATAATAATACAAACAAATAAACTGGTAATTAGAAAAACCCAATAGGAATATGTATATAGATCCGAGTTAAGAAAACGTAGCACATTTTTCAAGACTACTTTATATAGCCACATAATCAGTTCAGTTTTGTCGTCATTACCAAAATTAAATGCTCCAAAAGAATAAGCGATTTCCTAAATGTGGTATTAAGAAATTAAAAAAGCTGTTGTGTAATCGAGTAAATAGTGCTATCGGATCAATTTTATTTTAAGCACTACTTGAGAACACAAAAAAATGGGCTTGTCAAAAGTATAATGTTGCAATTCAAAATCTCAATATATATTAATACTTTCCTATTGCTTTTTTTTTTCAATAATGTGTTATATGATACTTATAAAACTGTTAACCCATTTTGAAACCATAGTAGCAAAGTAAGTAAAACAAGGAAATACAAATACGTTTTTGCTCACTCAAACGTTGTATGTTAAGATCGTTTAGATAGGATCGGGGCAAGTTAGTACGGATGAACAAACGCTCCATCGCGTCGCTTCATGGTGGATTCAAGCATCCTTACTAATTCGGGATAAGTGCTCACGTCGCAGGCCCAAAAAGTCAGGTTTAAATAAAATATTTCTTTTCTGACATTACGTGACTACTACTACAATCATTCTATTTAAACTGTGTACCTTTTTTATGAAGTATACGCGGACGGAAAGGTATAAAATTAGGCACAGTTAAAGCTGATTTAAAGAATGATTGGAAAAATTTTAATAGTTAATATATATGCTTTAACTTAATTGTGGACCTTATTAAAATATAACATTATATTAATATCAAACGTAATTTTAGTAATTGAATTTCCTCTTTAAAGTTTTGAGAAATATTAAACTAGATCGACTGCGCGCGTGCTCTGCTTTGTAATGTCCACTAACCAACTTGGATATTTGATTCTCTATTTACTTAATAAAGTGTTTCCTTTCTTAGATTTCAAATTACAAATTACAAAGGATGAGGATGCTGGATGCGGGCTTAGACTTCAACCTTAATATTCCTATAACCTTTTTGTTTTATTTAGGAACAAAAATGATTTTCTTAATTTAATTTAATTATATTTATAAATCAAAAAACAATTTATCTTACATTTCGGAATCATCTAACTTTGAATAATTTTTTAAAAGAAGTTTTATTATTTTTTTTTAAGATTCATAATATTTTTTTTTTTAGCCGAGGTTGTAGAGGCGTAATATCGCTCTGGTGAAATAAATCCATATGAAAAATTGGCTTAAAACAATGTCTATTATTACGGAAGCAAGGACAGTTTAATAAAATCGAATATATTATGAAATATGGAGTAGCGAGTGGCAACTTAACTAGTATCTGACCGATTGATATAATACTGTGCTAACTTCCAATAAGATATATTTTTTTAAATAAATTTTAGATAAATTATAACAGGTTGCATAGGATAAAAAAACATTATATTAAATAACTTGACCGTCACTGGAAGCTTTATATGAGAGAAGCATTTCCGTTTCCGTCAATATTTAAACATTTTTCGTACTTTTTTATCGCTTTATTTCCGGTTTGTGGCGTCACCTAGCGGAATTTGCACGCGTCATATTTCTTTATATAGACTTGCGTGCGATTTGATTCTCATTGGCGTTCAGTTTTCCGTCAAGACAACTGGTGATAAGCAAATCGCTGCCAAGTGCGATCGTTATAAGAAACAGTGAAATTACAAGTGAAATTAGTTATATAAATACAGAAAGTGATATATATATATATACAGTATCGGATATCGGTATATAAATAACAATTATTACTACTGAAATAGGTAAGTGATCATTATTTTAACGGTTTTTCCGTTCGAATTACCTGTATATAAAAAGAAAAATTTCAGTGGTTCAAACTTTTCGTACAAATGTTAATGATTCTATTTTTAACATAATATGCATTATGATCCAAAATGTGTTAAATGAAATATACCCTTGCAGTATAGCAATCAGTATTTACCTTCAGAATTTATTCTTAAATACCTTTAAACAAAGTTTAGTATTTACCCTCAAAGTTTTTTCTTAAATACCTTTTACCAATAAATAATTACCCTCAAAGTTTTTTCTTAAATACCTTTTACCAATTAATAATTACCCTCAAAATTTATTCTTAAATAGTTATTAACAATTAGTATTTACCCTCGGTAATTATTCTTGAAGGAAAAAGTTTTATTGGGTCATTAAGTAATAACCAGGAAATATTTTAATGTTGTGTTTATATGGTAAAATAATACATCTAATACATCGATTAAAGAAATTAGACTAACTTTAATTGTTTTCAGTTATGGACAATCAGAGGACAAATGATGTTTCTGATTTAATTACTGCCAGTCCTATCGGACAGGCTGCAAAACGAGGGCGAAATCGCTCCAGTTCAAGTTCTTCGACAAGCAGCGAGTCGTCTAGTTCTAGTAATTCGGGCTGTAAACGGACAAAGCGATCACGCCGCCAACGTCGAAAAAAGGAAAAACGCATTAGAAGTTCTGATCGCAAATTGGACAAACTGATGAAGGAAATGGGTGAGCTTCGTAAACATATTTTTATATCTAACAGTGATAATAATTTTACTAATAAGGAACAGAATAATGACGACTCCATTTGGTCCGAAGCCAGCGGAGAGTTGTACGAACAATATAACACTACGGACTCTCCGGTCGAGTCCAAAAATTACGTAAATTCCAATTCAGAGTTTACCTTTGATATCGAAACTAAATTAAAGGAACCACCCGTTCCAAAAACACCTCAAAATTTCCTAGACATGTTGTTAAGCGTCCAGCGTTTGGGTACTACTTCATGGTCAGAAGTAAGATATGCCGAAACACAAAAATTGTATAATCATACTCCAGGATTCGAAGATTTGAATGTAAATGAGGAGGTTAAAAAATATACCCACATCTAAATTTGAACTCTGCTCACACTCCCGTTTCAGAACAGATGACTGCAGTTATACTAAAAATGAAAAAACAAGGTGTTTTAAGAACTGCTCCACCCACACCAAGTTTCATATCCCCTTTGTTCCTAGTGCCAAAACCCGACGGCACAGTCCGACCAATTTTCAATCTCAAATCACTGAACAATTATGTGCGAGTCGATCCATTTCATTTGATAAACATGCATCGAATACCAGACTTTCTTCAGCCCCAAGACTGGTTATGCAAAATCGATATATCCCAAGCGTATTTTCATCTGAAAGTAAGCGAGACTCACAGACGTTTTCTACGTCTTGTATACGACCAAGAATTACTAGAGATGACATGCCTTCCGTTCGGGTTAAGCACTGCTCCAAAAACCTTTTCGATTTTATCCAACTGGGTAGCTCAAATACTACGAGAAAAGTGGAATATAAGAATCCTAGTATATCTCGACGATTTTTTATTGGCAAATCAAAACCGTCAAACCCTATCAAATCATGTCAAAATTACAATTCAAATCTTACAGACACTGGGTTGGTTAGTAAATTTCAAAAAGTCAATTTTGCTCCCACAAAAAAGTATACTTTACTTAGGGATAGTGTGGAAGCCTTGGGAAAACTTAAAAGCTCTACCAAACCAAAAAATTATCAAAATAGTGGAGAAAATAAATTTAATTCTGTTACAAAGAAAGGCATGTCTAAAAGATTTACAGAGTTTAATAGGCCATCTGAATTTTGCCAGTTTCATCATCCCTCGAGGCCGTCTAAACTATCGACATCTGCTATTATTCATGATCAAAATACAAGATATGTTGCCAAGAAGTTATCCATTGCCAGAAAGTGTCGTAAGGGATTTGAAATGGTGGGCACAAAATTTCAAATTAACGACGCCTCTCCATTACCCTCCGCCGCTAATCTTCTTAGTTACAGATGCCTCGGATCAAGCTTGGGGAGCACAAATAAACGATCTGGCTCTATCGGGCACTTGGTCTCCAGAGGAACAAAATTTACATTGCAACCAAAAAGAAATGTTGGCCATACTATATGCCCTCCAGAACCAAGCCCATTTACTATATCGCAGCTCGATTTTAATACAATGCGACAACAAAACCGCAGTTGCATACCTCCGGAACGAGGGAGGCACAAAATCTTTACCTCTAATAAAAATCACTTTTCAGATCTTAACTTTACTGGACAAATATCGGATACATCACAGCATACAGTATATTCCTGGCAAATACAACAACCATGCCGACCATCTGTCACGACATCTCCAACCCCCAGAGTGGCATTTACTACCACCGTGTGTAAAGAAAGTGTTCAAAAGGTGGGGAACTCCGATGATCGACCTATTTGCCTCGGAGACTGCGCATGTAGTAAGCAATTATGTGTCGCGAGATGTAAGAGACCCTCAGGCTCTGTTTCACAATGCCTTCAGCACTCTGTGGAATTACCCACTAGCATGGATATTTCCCCCACCATTTCTAGTCCCAAAGGTATTAACACACTTAAACAAATCGACAGGCATATTTCTAGTGGTGGTACCTCGATGGAAAAAGGTGTTTTGGCGGCCGGATCTCAAAGCCCGTGCTCTCGAAGCTCCATTCACATTGAAAAATCTACAGAAACATCTAATCGATACAACAACGGGGCTACCACCACCAAAAATCGAGAACATAATCTTGGAGGTTTGGAGATGTGGGGGTGGTCAGAGGCCGTAGAAGATTGGAGCTACGAACAAATATTATTGTTAAAAAATTCTTGGCGAAAGTCTACCTTGAAAACATATGATGTTGCATGGAAACGATGGGTTAGTTGGTGTAGTTTTAAAAATATAGAGCCCAAAAACCCTTCAGGTACCCAACTAGCTCAATTCTTATCGGATTTGTACATAAAAAATAACTTATCTTATAACACAATACTATTGCATAAATCGGTTGTTTCTACATTATGCAACGTTAATATGTCAAGTCAACTAAGCTCACATGTTTTAGTCAAACATATTTTAAAGTCAATTGCTCTTAAGAAACCTAAAATCTCCAAAACACCGGTTTGGGATGTCAATGAATTATCTTTCTTCCTATCTAACTATTCAATTAATTATAATAATCATTTCCAAGTATTGCGACATACAGCAATATTATTATTACTTTGCTCAGGACGACGGATACATGATTTAACATTGCTTACGTTAGATAAAGAGCATTATGAAAAATTTGATGATCATGTAATATTTTGGCCGCAATTCGGTTCAAAAACGGATAATTCTGATTACCGACAATCAGGTTGGAAGCTACTTTGTAACAAAGACAACTCTAAGCTTGATCCTCTTTTCTGGATAGATAAGGCCATAGTTTTATTAAATGAAAGACGTAACCGTGCAAAATCTAATAATTTATTTATTACAGTTAGAGGTACCGCAAAACCCGCTTCTCGGACTATTATAGCTGGCTGGATTAAAACCCTCTTCAAGGAAGCTGGTATAAGTGATTCTCCCGGCAGTATTAGATCTGCGGTGGCTTCAAAAAATTGGCTCGACAATCATACCCTTGAAGATATATTGTCCCGAGGAAACTGGAAGTCGGCTAACACATTCAAGAAATATTACCAACGGGAAATAATCAAAACCAATAATTACAGTAGTAATTCACTAAGTATAACACAGTTATTTAATCCAATAAGCCAATGATTATTACAATTTTTATTGTTATTATTTTTTGATTAATAAAGTGATTCTTTATTTGATAAAGTCATGTCTTTAATAATTTAATATATAAATATATAGAATATTGGTGATTACATTTATTTCATTTTCATCACATTGGCGTAACTTACACATTTTATAATTATTATTTACAGATGGCGTCACCTGGCGAAAACAAACAGATCTCATATAAAGCTTCCAGTGACGGTCAAGTTATTTAATAGCAGCGTTTTACCTGAAATAAAACGCATATTAAAATACTTACCTCACTGGAAGCTTTCACTTAAATTCTGCCAGGTGGTATTAAAAACTGAGCCAATGAGAATCAAATCGCACGCAAGTCTATATAAAGAAATATGACGCGTGCAAATTCCGCTAGGTGACGCCACAAACCGGAAATAAAGCGATAAAAAAGTACGAAAAATGTTTAAATATTGACGGAAACGGAAATGCTTCTCTCATATAAAGCTTCCAGTGAGGTAAGTATTTTAATATGCGTTTTATTTCAGGTAAAACGCTGCTATTAAATGGCCGTTTTATCTTTGTCTGATTGTAAAAATCAGCAAATTGGTTATTAAATTTACTTTTGTCAACCAATTTGAATAATAATTTGTAAGCCTTGGCTCATTTCACATGTACATGTACATTTTCCAGAGAATCATTTCACATGTACAAAGACAGGAGTCTTTACAGGAGTCTTTAGTACATGCGAAATGATTTCCGTGAAGGGTAGGGAAGGTATAGGTGAAATCGAATCTTTGGTTTTTATATCGAAAAAAGAGTGATCACTGGATCACAACCACACATGGATATTGCTTTTAGCATTTGACCACGTTCAGTGACGAGCCACTCTAATCGTCGAAATAGAACACTTATTTATTCCATTATTTCATATATAGAACATTTCATATATTCTATTAGAGGTGAAATTCAACGCAATAGATTGCCCTTATTTATAACAAAACAAATTTAAAGCGAATAGTAAATTGACTACATTCAACGTTTTAACAGATCAAAAATTATACAAATTTTTCGTACTCACTCCAGTAAAAAAAATATTTTTTTTAATGCCAGGAGGTACAATTGTAACTTAAATTATGTTTTTATTTACTTAAAATATATATAACGTAGTCATAACCTAACTATTGTTTCAATATCAACACCAAAGTTATATGATGCATTTGTTGGTGATAGTAAGGCCCGGATTGCAATTGTAATATATTCTGGCTCATAAGGCTTATTCAAATATGTAAAATATATTAGTTTAGTAAGTTATTCGATATCAACTATGTTACGCTACGAGAACTGATAGTTTGTACCATCCATTGTATTTCGGTAGAGAGCAAGACATTTTTCTTCGAAAGAAGTCTAATAGATGTCGCTCGTAGTCTCGGTAAATTTAATTATAATTAGTCGAGGTATAAGACTTTTCGCATAAAGTATGTATGAACAATGAACATGTAATTACATTTTAACACAGGAAACAATGAAGTAAAATGTTATTTCCCGCCATTTCTCATTTGTTTTTCTTTCTGTCAAAATGAGTGAATATTATTAAGAAATTCAATACATTTTAACATATTATTACAAAAAACGAGAAATACATCGCAAGCTGTGAAAAAAAGTGACGTTTATGAACCACATGCATTGTTAGTAAGACTAGCACTAAGTTGGTTTAGGTGTTTTCAATTCGGTAATTTTGATGTCAAAAATGCACCAGCTGGGAGAAAATAATGCATTCGCCTTATAGCCCTTCAGATTTCTACCTGTTTCGATCATTACAGAATTCTTTAGACTCTGTCAGGTTAAAATCAAGAGAAGAATGCCAATAGTACTTGAATCGTTCATCAGAAGTCTCAATTTCTTCAGCAACGGTATTAAGACACTACCTACAAGATGGCAAAACATAACCAAATAAAAAGATTTGTACATACTATAAATTAAGTTTAAAAAAATCATATCTTGACTTATCAAATAAAATTTGAAGAAACTTTTTCCCTCTCCCTCTAAATGGAGCGCTAGGTTTATCGATATGGGTATAGACCGGGTATAGTCAGGTAAATCCTTCCAGTGTTCATGTATTTATTTAATTTAACATATATTTAAAAAATAAAAAGTTTAACCTTAAATACTTTTTTTGTAAAAATTAAATAAAATATGTGAATAAATATGCTAAAATTAGTAATATATTTTTTTATAGACCACAAATATAAATTTTTACCTATACTTCAATACTACATATATGTATTGTCAAAATAATATATAGCCTTAAAAAGGTTTTACTTCTGATATCATCAATACATTTCTAATATTAAATTAGGTACAAATAGATATGGGGTCGGAATTTTGATGACAGTATTAAAATGAAGGATCTTTTTGACATCTAATATTAAGAGTACCTTTTATATTTACCCATATTACTCTTTTTATTCCAATATAATCCCGAAAGGTACTAGTGATGTAACCAATACAAACCTTATATAATTTGTATTTGCTTGGTAGCATAGAAAGAAACCTTTTAAATATAAACTCTTTGAAATATTTAATTAAGTATTTTTTTATTTATGTGAATTATTTTCAAAGTAAATTGTAGCAGATTTAATACATCACATAAATTATCATCATCATGCATAATCATCATAATCATAAAATACATCAAGATCACATTTTTTATTTTTCATGAATTTTGTTTCAAGCAATCAGACGGTTCAACAAATGATAGGTGATGCCTTCACCAATGGATATTTGCAGAAATAAAGACTTACAAAAGCGTACTCTTAAGATACGTTGAAAGATGCACATTATAAGGAGATATTTAAAAGATCATTCCTTTAAGAAGTCCGGATCATTTGTCTCTCTCAATTATTATTCGAAACGTAGTATAATAACTTTACGCCCATCTTCTATGAGAAATAATTTCTACCCCGGTTAACCAACGCATACTATCAGCAGTAAAGTGACCGTTGTAAATGGTAAACTATAATCGTAGGGCCGCATCGTGAACATTTGCAGACTATTTATAATGATCTTAAATATGCTATTATAGATTTGTAGAAGAACCTTTATTTTTGACTTTTGTATCGTGACATTGTAAGAACATCTCAAAAGGTATTTATCCTTTTATTTTTAATATCTTACAAAAATATAACTGTTATTTATGACATTTATTATAAGATAGAATAAGTATGCTAATCAAAACACACCTTTTACTTGAGACGAATATAAATAATTTGTGTGATAACTTTAAACATGATATTTAATATGGATGTCAGTTCAATATCCAAAGAGAAAAATTAAGAGCATACTCTTGATGGAAAACATATTTTAAAAGCACATTGTTATATAACAGAGAAGATACAATAAAACCAAAATTTAAAAGTAAAAATCTCGCGCACTTAATTCAAATACTTTTCAATTTCTAAATTTTTTTTCTAAAGGATATGCCATAACAAAACCTAAGGATACTGTCCTTAAGTGTTGGTGTTAGAAATTACTAAAATTCATATTATTGAAAAAGTTTGTGTCAATAATTCACCAAAAACTATGTATAAACTTAGTATATTGAAGAATTACTTTTTATATTTCTTATCATTTTATAAATAAGAAATTAATAAAAAAGTATTAAAGACTGAGCAAGTATTTTTGTTATTACAAAATATATCCTAAAGTATTTTAATTGGAAGAATAAAATAATATACATTTAAATGATTACTTTGTTTGATTATTTTAATTGTAACAGTAAATTAATTAATTAATGATATAATTTACCAACATTTTCTTAATAAGACAAATATTTAGATTTCAAATTAAACAATTTCAAAGAGTAATTCAATTTACTCTGCAAATATACGCCGTCGCGACACGCAACTTTACCATAGCTACGATTAGGCATATTTAATTGCTGTCGGATATATTTTATTATGGTATAAGTTGAAAATTATTTAAAGTTATTGTTAAAATGAATAAAAAACAACATAAGCATGCAAAACTTCAGAATGGGATATGTTTAAATAAAAGGAATATTTAAAATTATCTATATAATAATATTATATGTAATAATATAAACAGTATATTTCAAGTTCTTTCCATGAATATGCGATAAGGGAAAATTTAAATTCTAGCCCCGTATTGCGGTTCTAGTCAATGATTACCTCAGCGATGCGAAGTATATCACCATGAACTGCTCCTTAGAGTTGGTGTAATACAATATTTTAATATTTGAAAATATCTATAAACATGTATAGCCATGTTATTTAAATTTATATAAATATAGAATGAAATATAAACCGATACGGGCAAGGATTCGAACCCGCGACCTCTGGGAAACCGTCCCGTCGCTCTACTAATACGAGGCAGCGATAGGGAAGCTTCCCAGGTTATTTGCGCGATCGTTTCTCTTTCTTACACGATCCTGAATGTCCTTGTGGGCCGCAACTTCGTATGAACCTCAAATTCCCTATACATAAAAGTAAGACTTACTCTCTTTCTTTTACGGTTAAAGCAGTAAGGTTGTGGAACACAATACCGTATAAAATACGCAAATATAAATCAATATCTAATAAACAAAACTAGTAATCGATCACTATCTGTCCATGTAGAATGAAAGTATGTATGTTTACATTATTTTAATTAATAATGTTGTAATTATATGTAATAGATTTAGTTTACTTTTAAATTTTTTTTTCACGATTTTTATTTGGTGCGCCCATATACTGCCACTCATTTTTGTAGTCTCCATTCACAGGTCCGCTAGAAGAGTTTTCATCTTGAAATAAGTAGTGCCTTTGTACAAATCTGTTAAAATATGTTTATATTATAAGTACTCTGTTTGAACATAAATGTTAAATAAATAAAAAAAATTTAATTATTTTATGTCAGCTGTTGCTGCTGGATTTTTCTTCAATTTAATAAGAATCGTAAATTAAGGGGGAATAATAAAATGGTGTTTTGAATATTTACAATCTATACATTAGAATGGGACCTTACCAATTCACACAAAGAAATAAATATATAGAGAATTCACACAAAGAAAAATAGTTGATAATTCATGACGCAAATTAAATCATTTATCTGAAAATTTGTAAATAAAAGGAATTTATATTTGAGATCACTTATATGATATTTGTGTACTGGATTAATATTGATATTGTTTTTTTTTTATTATATAAAAAAATAGTAATTTTTTTTTCAAGAATAATAGAATATTCAAAATACCAATGTTTATAAGCTATAAAATTTATTATAATTCAATGCGTAAGACTTTCTTAAAAAATGGTGTCTATGAGTAATTCTTGCCTTCGAGAGATAGAAATCGTAGACTCAAAGATTTTGTACCCTGTACAAAAAAGGGTATCAAAGACTCAAGTCTTTTGATAGACTTTTTTTGATAGAAGATTTGAATCTTTGCGAATTGAACGAATATAAATTCAACGCTCTTATAAAGTAACCCCCATTGGATTGAACCTTTTATTTATTTATTTGTTTTCTATAAAACAAATAATAAGTCTTTTATTCTCCTTCTTATTATAAGGGGCTATTTATATTCTTATTCTTGAATCTATTTAAAAGTCATCCCATTTATTTTTGTTTACATAGCTTTATTTTAAAATATTAGATAGTTTGATAATAAAATTAAATTATCAAACAAATCTACAAAACACAACATTTTAGTTTTTGTATAATTACACTTGCATAATCCATTATGACTATTAAATATATATTTACCCAGCTGTATTCATGTAAATTAATCGGAGTTCTGCCTGACTAGCTCCAAACTCATTCGGGGTTCCTCGGACTTTACAGCGCAATATGCACGAATAAATGCGTGTTGGCTATTTTTTTATAGTAATGCATCCCGGGTACTTCCCTAATGACTTGCTTGCTTGATTAGTAAATATAAAAATAATTAATTAATTGTAAGATAATTTAAATATCTATTTGTAGCCCTATTTTGAGTCGACTATATTATTATTAATAATTAACTTTCAAAACTTTTTTGGTCCTATTATAAAACAAAATAATAAACCCACAATAGTAAACTTCATTAATAAATAAAGTATTTAGTATATGTTACAGTACTTTCATAGGCGTTAAAATAAAAAATAAATATGCAATAGGTTTTTTATTGTAATTCATATGAGGATCAGGGAATTACTATGACTAAGGGTGATTTTACCAAAAACCGATTTTGTGACTGTTTTTTATATAATAAAACCAAAGTAGTACAATTTCTAATAATAAATATCATAAATATAATATACTCAATGTCATTGCACTCGTCTTAAAGATGGCTTTCTAAACATACGGAACTAGTCGTCAGTTCGGACTTACTGTGACGATGCCATGAGTCATAAAAATATTCAATCAAAATTAAAAAATTCAAGATTGCGGTTCTAAATCTAAATAAAATTCATATTTATTCATATATATGGACAATCTTACGCTGGTATTACGTTGAAATAGATCTTCTAAATACCAAAATATTAAAATATAACCGTCATTACTTAACCCAAAAAAAAAAAAATAGGTTGAAGATATAATTTTATCATATAGTTTATTGTGTTTAAGTATTACAGTTTTCTGTTTAATTGTAACAATATTAAGCATTATTTGTGTAATTCAATCTAGAAACAAAAAAGCAAGTTTTAATTTGGTACACAACGGCAACTACTTATCATAAAAAAAAGAAAAATCGACCAAAAAATAGTTAAAATATAATCAGAGGAAATTGATGTATACCAAAAAAGACGCACAAGTCGTTTGTTACAGGAAGTCTCATTTGAATATTCCTTTTAGCTGTTCTTTTTTATTATTTTAAAGGTTCAGAGCCAAGTGCCGTAAAATAATTCAAAGACCTAATATAATTTTAAAAGCTATTTGACATATTTATTCTCTCTAATATTATATTTACTTTTTTTTTTCAAAGTGGTGCAGCGAGCAACTGAGGAAAAAGAAGAAATTTAGGTCTTTCTGACAAAAACATTAGTTTTTACATGATAGTACCTACTCTGGCGATATAATTATTGATATTATATTTGACAAAAGGA
This sequence comes from Napeogenes inachia, assembly GCA_959347355.1. NCBI lineage: Eukaryota > Metazoa > Arthropoda > Insecta > Lepidoptera > Nymphalidae > Napeogenes > Napeogenes inachia. The sequence goes on from OY365795.1 coordinate 19,581,374, forward strand.
TTGAAAGCTTTTTAATTTTGACAAAGCTGCTTCTGGCAATGGGTACTTTTAAAAAAATCACAAAAATATTTTTTAGCGTAAAAAAAATCTCAATAATCTAATATAACATTATATAAGAATTATGCAATAAAAAGCACCTAACGACTATACAGGTGTGACATAAAAAACAAAAATATATATGTCAATTTTATAGTATAGTTTTATGTTATACTGTGTAAGTATAACTATCTTACATATGGGGAAGAAACTCAGCAGTTCTGTTAATGTTTATACTGAGCGTACGGTTCACTGGTTCTTACGACAAAATGCACTCGTGTCACGTCTCGCGTGCACTGAACAGGAATCCTAAGACATTATTGATCACAGGATCGTGTTGTGGTATATTATTATTTAAAAAAAAATAGGATATTGCGCTAAAAAATTATAAAGCTACTATTCTAGGTATTGCATATTATTTACAAATTATATTTATCCTATTTCACTATTTGATCATATTTTTCATTATCTAATTCGTTTAGAGTTTGAAACTTTTTATGTTAGCTACGAAGCTATAACTTCATGGCTAACATAAATCAACTTTCGTTAGAATTTCTTTAAGATACCGACGTGCATGACAACTTTCAAAACTTAGTCTGTATATCATACGAACTCACCATAGTGTATAGTATTAGGTGCACGGATGAAATTTTAATCCATTTTTGCTGAAAAACTCGAAGAGGGATTAACTTTATAATCTTCACAAAGTTTGAGAAATAACTTTTGGCAATGAATCTTCTATTTTCTTTGTTATCGATTTAAAATAAAATGACAATGAATTATATATATTTGATTCCGCTGTATTCGTATTTGAATCGAACTCATATACAGCTTGACTGATTTTGATAAATGGTTGGTTGGATTTGTATTAGACTAGATTTACGATTGCATCCAGTAGGTACCGCTGTCATCGTGTTATTTTTTTTTATTTTTAGGACAGAACCACGTTCTACTGAGCCCACTAGTACTATATACTTTTTATATTTGATCTTTCATATTGCTGAAGTATTTTTACTCTGTGTTAATTGTAATAGTTTCCATGTAAGGAATAGATAACGCAGACTGGTATTAAAAATACTACCATTTTTGTTATACCTGTCTGACCATTCAAGCAATACGACTATCCTAAGGGCCGCAAAAACATGTTTCGAAGAATTGATATTCCATAGAAAACAAAATTCAATTTTAGTAGTCGAATGAATTTTTCAGTGATTGCTTACCCATTAAAAACTTTGTTTCACTCGTTTTTATGTCTTAGATAATCGGACATGAATTATATTTTAGCTGTTTTTGGGATTAGCGTGCACAAAAATACAGACATACACAAACAGCAAAATGAAAAACCATTGTTTTCAGTTCTCTTGCCTTTAATCTTAGAGGCCCCCCATCATGATTTTTTTAAATATTTGCTACATACAGTTTTCGATCAGTGACAATTTTATTATATGTGTAAATATTTACGATGATAAAATAACATGTTTAGTATATAATTATAAAATCGAAATAGTTATTCATTATTGAACAATACCATCATAACACAAGACATACCATGGTACAATCAGAGCATTGCTTATTATTCACAACGTCGCTATGATTTTAGGTCGATATGTGTATTGGAGAATGCATACGGTTGGAGTGTCTGAAGCGTGAGTGCATTTCCCCGTGAAGAGACGCAGTTAGCCGTGACTGAATCTGTTAAACCGACATCGGTTTATATTAATAAAACTATATGTTTTAGAACACGTTGTTATTGAAATATGTTCTTTTTATTTTGAATTAATTATTATACTTTTAGGTCAAATATAAGGTTTTGTTTATTAAAATAATATTATATGTTGATCATTCAAAATCCTAATAGCGTAGTCACATATATATTTTTGTTTTTTTTTAAGTCTGAAAGGTCATAAATTGTTTTTTTTTTTTTTTTAATTTTTTAATTTTTTTATTTTAAGTTGTCACCCTTAAGAAATGGGGAGGGATAAATAAGTTATGTAAGAGGTTTAAGTATTTATAAATACACATATCGTTGATAGGTGTATGTGTATACAACAACAGCTACTTTATGCCCATCTTCTAAAAAGAAGGTACTATTCCGGTCTAGCTAGCCATCAAGAACTGCAGTAAAAAGTTACGAGAGGTAATGCACGCTAGATTGTAGTCCTACAATTATAAAGTTAAATAGAGTACGATAAAGCTGGAAATGATCTGAGATGATATCAAAACTTATCATGTAAAACTGACGGAATAATCCAAAGCCTATATTATACGTGCTTTATGTATTGAAACTGTGTTTTAATTTCATTATTAGCGGTACATGGTTTAGTGCTGACCATGTATAGTGTTTTTTCAAATTTTTACAAGCATTGCGCATTCAAATAAGACTAGATTAAAATTATTTTATCCTCCTTGCGTAAATATTTTATATTGTAGTGAAAATAAACTTTGAAATAAGTACGTAAAGGGACGCTGTCGGAATTTTGATGACAAGTTGAAAATCACAAATATTTTTCGCTAGAACCCGAATTATATAAGGGTATATTAAGGTTATATTTTATGTATTATTGTATATTTTCTGAACTACTAATTAAAATAAATCATTTAAAAAAAAATTTTTTTTAGCTCTTTATATCTTTTATATTATCGCTGTTTATTATTACGTACGGATACATATGGATTTCGTAAGAGAATATTTTTTTCTTGTATTAAAAAAAAATATTTTATAATTTAATGTCTTGTATTTATAGTAGTTTTGTGATTTTTCTTGGTTTGTTTGCAATAGTGATTGAAAAATTAATAAAATACGTAACTTCAGGGAAATTTCTTAGCTTCACCTTATCAAAATAGGTTGATAATTCAATAATTTTAAATAACATTTAATAAAATGGTACTAACATTATACAATTATATGTAATTTTATATTAACGAAATAATTGAATAATAATAAATGAAATCTTAGTAAATATTATAACATTATATTGAGAACTAATAAAATTGATGCATAATACCATCTATTTATCTAGTCTTTTTCTCATCAGTTGTGGTCAGCGCAATATAAACATTAGTTCCACGCTCTTCTATCTGACGCCAGCTCAGTATGTATATGTTTCTTCGCCAATTATTTCGATACGCACTCCATCCATTTTTTCTTGGGTCCCACTCTTCTCTTAGATCCACATTAATACTTATAACTCTTTTCGTTACATTCTTTTCATCTTGTTCACACGTGACCATATCATGCAGAAGATTGCTTCTCATCTTTTTTATCACTGATGCTTTCACTTTCAAAGTATTTCCTTTATATTTTACTCATTCTCGTCACGTCATACACCCATCTCACCATTCGCAATTCTGATCCACACAACACAGCAGATCGTGTTTTTTTATTATTAATTTTCCTTAGTATAAGGGGAAAATGGGATATATATAACAAACCTACTAAGTTTCTGTCGCCGGATGTTTTTAAGTTTTTGGCAAACATTTTTTCTAGTCGGTTGTGGCTTAGAAATTATTTTGGTAAAGAATTTTCTTCCAATAAAGAATTGGGCTTTTTATAAAGTACCTCTTACCAACAAACTTGTGTATTGTAGCCTTATCTAAATAACATCTTTTTTATTTAAAATCCTCACACCGTTCTAATTAAGTTTATTTAAGTTCTAATTAAGTTATTCTTAAAAAAAAAAGTGTAATTACAGCTCATACAACGTTTTTTTAAAAAAGCTTCTTAATTGTTAATTATTTATTACTTAAAATCTAACAGTTTTTACTACAAGTGCTATCTCTCAAATCCAGGATTAGTTCACGTCTCAATGAAAAACACATGATTGTATTGTTTTATTGCCTTAAAAAAAATAAAAATAAAATTCGATAAATGATGTATTTGGCGACGCAAAAATCATTTCCGTCATTGCCATAGACTAACCCCGGTACATAAAGAGTTGACACAAAATTGGTAGAGTATGGGCTCACACAATAGACCGTAGCGCAGGTGGAAGAGGGGATCAATTAAATGTGGGTTGAGATAAATATAATTCCAATAGAAATGTTTAATTTTTTAAAGTAATAATTTCTTGAAAATGCAAGGTAAATAGTTATTTACCTTCACTAGTTAGCAATGACGCTTATTTCACTGCTATTCTTCACAAACTATGTATGAAAGTATGAAATACTAGGCAGGCTATATCCTATGACATGTAAGCGGATTAAAATGTCCCTTAGAAATAATGGTCCGAGCCTCGCATGAGAAACCTTTGAAGTTCAACTCTACTCTTGAAACCCGAATGAAAATGTACACATTTTCATTTGAGCTTAGCATTTGGGATACCTGTGCTGAATTAAACTTATCTTACCTTAAAACTTAATATAACTATAGTTAGTCACATTTATTTATAATAATTTAAATTGTAAATACATACATTGGAATTGACATTTTATAGTTCATAAGTTTCAACTGTAGCGCCACCTACACAATTAACTATGGAATGTTATTTAGTAGTTACTGTTTTAAGAATTAGAAGAATAGGATATTTTAACATAATATTTTATCTTTTATTAATTATTAGAACTTATTATAATTTATAATAATATATAGGATATGTTAGCATCTGTCTGGTTGGATATTAAACATTGAAGTGCAAATGTGTATTACTGAAACGAGTCTTAATACTTTATATATTGATTTTGGTTTATATGATACTACGTATTTTTTTTTCAGTCATTATTTTCTGGATATTTTCACAAAACAATGATACGAATACAATAAATATGATGGAGCACGCTTGGTAGATTGGTAGACGTTTATTTCTTAGAATTGCTAATAAGTAACTTTGTAAGAAAGGTATATTGAACCACATAGTTACTAGTACACACATACTACTCGCGTGCGATCATTAAAATTAAATCAATTTTAAAACAAACGTTAGAAATATTTTTTTAATTATTTTAGGAATATTTGATTAAGCCATAAAATAAAATAATTTTATTTTGCTAAGAAGTTAATAACGCTTACAATAATAACAAATGTATTTAATAAATAGATTATATTAATAGCTTTAAAGACTCTATAAACACCCTCATATAATATTTTCCTTTGGATTTAATAACCATAAATTTACAAATACATATTTGTATATCGACTATGAATTAATAATCTGTTTTTCAAATTCTAAACTAAAATGAGTCATACTATTTTCGAGCAGTTCAGTTGGAACTTGTGTTTATGCAGGACGAACGCTTCACTGGTTTCTCAACCACAAAATGCACTCACGATGCATCTCAAGTGCACTCAGCAGGAATTCGGAGCACTAATACTTTTGCAATTTTGACATCGGTATGAATGTTAAAATATCCTTTGAAATTAAAATTTTGTAGATATGTCAAGCTATTTCTATGGTGCATCTAATATTAAATTAACAAACGCTTGATTCGGATAATATCATAATTTACAAAAAATATATAAATATTTATTTAATACTTATTAATTAGGTGACTTAAATTTATTATTGCATCGAGGTTGATATGAGTTTTATTTTACGTCTATCTTCCTTTTGTAACTTTTAACCAGATGGAATGCAGAGTATTATTATATAGCTATTTTGCTAAATTATATAACAAAATGTATTAATTTAATGATACTTTTGAAATTAATTATTATATATATTTTATTTAAAATTAATCTTGAACTTCGTTTGCAACAGTGTTGTTAAAATTAGAGAAAATAAAATATAAGATTAATACGGCTTATATTGTTAGTATTTAAGTAATTACTAGTGTATATGACACTATAATAAAAGTTTAAGTACTAAATAATGCTTATTTTCTTGGTTAAATTCTTAGGTGTTTTTTTTTATAATATCAGGACAAATTACACACATTGATCTAACCCCTAAGTAAGCAAATTATTTGTTTGTGTTAAGGGTGTTAGACAACGATACAAATACATAGAAATACACATTATAAATACTGAGAATATATTTAATAAACGACCAAACCCAGAAACACAGACATCTATGCTCATGACATAAATGCCTGTCTTTGCCGGGAATCGAACCCGAGCCCTATTGAGCCGTGACACGTCAGGCACCTGCGCTAACCACTCGACCAACGGGGTGGTTTTTATATTTTGTTCAATATTTACAGACCCAAAATAAATGACATTATGTTTTAGTTGTATGGAGAACTTTTTAACTAAAGGAAAGAATAGCAAAATTGTCTTTAAAATTTGGAGTACTTCTAGTGCTGAGTAAACGAAACGTGTCTGAACAATCCCAAGGGATATCAAGAGTAGTTAACTGGCTACATTCCTTTCAGTCTCCTTGAACAATTCGCTCCGTGTTTATTCGAAACGTTTTCAATTTAATACATTGATATGTTCCTTAATAACTATTTTATAATATCACGTATTGCCTTTAAATGTTGGAATTTATCAAAGAAAGTTTTTAATGAGTTCAGTTATTTTTAAATAACAAAAAATGGACATAAGAAAACTAATTTTTGCATACGGAAAAAATGATAATAATAAAAGCATATTTTTTAAATCTATAAAGCATTGCGCATAGATGATTCTTATTAAGATAGTAATTATAAGGTGAACTAACAATACTGATTTTACGAACTGCTACTTGCATTTCTTAAACGTTCCATTTATATACTTAATGTTCAATATACTCTACTATACCTTTTCAATCCTAAGCTATTAAACTGAGTTCCATTCAGACTTAGTATGGTGACTTACACTACAATTTCTAAGTTGAGAATACGACATTTGATATTTCGGGTTTTAGTTTTAAAAAAAGAATTATTAATCAATTTGTTACGAAAATCGTTCCTTAAAGTAAAATGATTTTTAATGTATATGTTATGGTATATTTATATTCTATATATAATGAATTAAAAATAATTATATTTCATTACTTATAGGGTGTAGTGATAGATGGAAATTATTTGATTGCATTATTTTAAGAGAAATCTTACTTAAAATGTGAAGGAGATATCAATACATTTTGCTTAGGGGAAAGTTATACGTATGTTTCACTATTAATGGCATAGGGGGATTTCTAAAAGCCATATATTTTCTCATAGTGATGTATGGCGATTTTGCTAAAGCCGTAATGAGAAATTCCAATGTCACAGGCTTTAAGTGTCACGAGTGGGGGATCGTTTTTGAATATAATTTGTGAACAAGATTAAGCTTACTCGAATGATAGTAATAATGTCAGCTTTTTATTTACCTTTATAACAAATAAAAGTCGCATTTCAGTTGTGACGCACATTTGCAGTACACGCTTTGTAATGTTAATTTTAAAACGAAGCAGTTCAATTTTTATCGAAAGTTTTTCTGCTTCAAAGCAACAATCGGAGCATGCAACTTTTCTGTGATAAGTTTAAAGTGAAGAAGCGTTAGTGTGTTTAGTAAATATTCACATAAAAAACTCATAAATCGTATTAAAATTTGTTTTGAAGGAGGTAACAAAATCTTTTTAAATTTCATACAGTAATCTGTTCTTTATTGTGATAGTTAAACATAGTTTTTAAAATTTCATGTTATAGACACAATAATCTAATACAAAAATTTAAAAATTACATTATATTAAAAAATGTCGGTATATATTGTTCTACAACCTTTTTACTGGTGAAAGCATGTACAAGATACTTTTTCAGAGCACTTTTACATTTGTTAGAGGTTTCTCATTGACGATTCAACCCTAGCCACGTCTTGCAAACCGGATTAGCTGGGACATGTTTCCCGCTGGGGAAATAAATTGATTTCTATATTAATTATTCATGATATTTTAACTTTAAAGATTTAAATATATCCTATATTTAATTTTCTAAACAACTTTAGAACAAGATATCATAGGTTGTTTTTGTACTTTCTGAAAAATTTATTGCTAAAACTCGCGAACTCGCAATGGAGTAGCATGATTGGTTTAAGGTTCACAACATTTATTTGGAAAATAGGCCTATAGGCTCAATACAGGCAAAGAATATTACAAGCTTATAGTTTAAAAAAAGCCGCGAAAAACAGTTGTGGCGTTTGTGAATCTCATGAAGTGTCAATAAAACTAGCATAAAGTTGGTTTAAGCGTTCTTAATCTGGGAATTTTAATTCAAAATGTACCTCGCTCTGGTAGCCCTATTGCATATTGAGTACATTACCCCATTTTAGAAAAGGTTAAACAATATCGGCATGTCAGTAGTAACGACGTAGCTGAAGAACTGCAGATTGGCCACAATACAGTTTTGATCCATTTGAAAAAAGCTTGACATTTAGGTGCCGCATGAGCTCACTGAACTCATTTGAGATACTTTACTAAGACGTAATGAAACCGAACCGTTTTACGATAAGATCGTTCTAAAAAGTTCATGGTCCAAGGTCAGAAAGTCTTCACAGATTGTGGCAAAACCCGGGTTAACTCGTAATAAGGTGATGATGTGAGTCTGGTGGGACTGTAAGAGCATTGTTCAGCATTTACCGCCAGATCGATTGACTCGATTTGCATCGACACCAGAATCGATTTGCATCTTTACGGCCAGGATTTGATGAGATTAAAGCAAGAACTTGAACGAAAGCGGCCGGAATTGATCAATAGAAAGGGTGTTCTTTTTTATCACGATAACGCTAGACCACACATATCTTTAACCTCTCAGCAAAAATGTAGAGGGTTTGGCTGGGAGATATTAATACATGCACCATGTAGCCCTAATCTTGGGCTTTTAGGTTTCTGCCTGTTTCGGTCTCTACATATTTTTTTAGGCTTTCTCAGTTTGACATCAAGAAAGGACCACCAAAACTACTTGTCTAGTTTTTTGTTACCAGAATTCTCAAAATTTCTACAGCAACACGATTATGTCACTAAAAGGTAGCAAAAAAAATATCGAACAAAATGGTACATATATATCATTAATAATGTAAATACATTTTGAAAAAAGAAACTTTTTCCGCCACCTATTACAATATGAGTCGCTCAACGGTGAAACGAAGCCAAAATGTCAATTGTTTACTGAAATACCTACTGAGAACTTTTTCGCTAAAGTACTGAGGAGTGTACTTTTTTGTTTGAAGACCTTTGGGAAGTTTTGTCAATGTTTATACTAAACCTGAAGTTGAATAAAAAAAAAAACAGGGTAACCTCAATATTCAAATTTCAATAGTGATGGTGACAAATACATGCCAGTTATATTCTATATAATTATAATTTCGAATTGTCATATAGGTTTTTTATTAATATAAGTGATCATCATCTTTTTAAAAAATTAAAATAAAACCATATGTTATAAAAATATAAATAAGAAAATACTAACATTTTCAAATAAATTTATAAGGTGAAATATTGGTAAAAATACTTTTATCTAGATTATATTCACAAATTTTATTTCAACATGACTTATTAATTGGCTATACTTAAAACGTTTAGTTCAGATATATGTGAGAATTCAGAATATCATGGTATAAATTACTGAAATTATATTAAACAATATGAATAATGCGTAAGCTAACACGAAGTATTAGTTTTTTCATTATTTTATTTTATTGCGCTACATGCTAATATATTTTTGTACAAACTAAGGACGATGAGTTTTAAAAGAAATCTCACGTATTTCCAGAAGTAATTTGAACAGATGCCACCACCAAAATTAATATTTGAAAATATCTATAAGCATGTAAAGCCATATTAAGCTAATTTAAATGTCAAATTAATATAGAATGTCTCGTCGCTCTACTAATTGAGCTACTGTATCGCTAGTCATCTCAGTGAACTAAACATTTTATATATGTTCGTCTTTATGGGAATATTGGTGACAGCTATGAGACTTTTGAAATTCATTTTTTTTTCATGAATACATGTTTCCAATTAGAGAGACAAGCCAATACGAACTACGGTATTATAAAAAAAATGTTTGTTAAATAAATATATATATATGGTGATTATAATAAAATATTGGTACCTACTTCATATATCTAGCTTCTAAAAAAGTTTGTCCGTAAATTTAACTTATTTTGTGTGAACAAAATGAGGTCACATATACCGTGCAGATATGGTAAGAATTCACTTTACGTAATCGTTATAAAGGAGACAAAATACCAACCTCTCTTATGATTATGCTTAATATTAAACGCCATTTAAACGAAAATAGCACCTAGCAAAAGGAATATATTGTAACCAATTTATGAAATAAGTATTTATATTTCTTTCAATTTTTTTTTTAATTTTACTTTAAATTATTAACTGAGTCGTTCGAATTATTGTTATGTTAAAGTCCGCTTCGGTGAATTAAGCATTCTATATGTGATCGTCTTTATCGGGACAGTAGTAACAAATATTAGGCCACACACCATAATATATTTATACAAATAAATTGTTACCGAAAAGTCTAACTGATAATGACTTGTTAAGTTATGGGTTGATATGTACTCATACATAATTAAAATAAGCAACTAATAAAAAAGCTATCATGTAGCACGTCAAGGAAAATGAAAATAGTTACAGAATGTGAAAAAAATCATTGACGAGAAATATTAACATTACGAATTGTGTCTAAAAAATGAAACTGCCTAAAACTTTGAGTTTAAATATCTGCACCATAACTGTAGAAGATAAATCTAACCTTAACTCATTAACATCGATCTCCTGGGTGATCATATTAAATTATATAATTATTTCTGTTTGCAAGGAGATGTTAAAGGTGAAAATGGGTTTTCTGTTTGTTTCAATTAATTAAGGCTAGTTAACGGTGAACGTAATTTTAACACAGCGTATGTTTAGGACTCGTTATCTTTACCGTTAACGTTCAAAAGTAGTTTTAGACATCATGTTATAAAATAATAAGTTATAATAATATTAATATTTTAGGAACATGTAACAAAATCACTTATGAAAAAAGATATCTCTATTGCCCATTAAACAAAGAGTAAACACAGTAAACTCTATTTTTATAGAGTATTTTAATAAATTTAGAAGCACTTGCATTGTTACTTATGAATGCTATGTCATGCATACTTATTAAGCTCAGATCCGGTAAAACAAACAGATTAGTGTTACAATGTGCAATTTAGGAAACGGAGACAGTTTAGCTTACTGACATTGTACGAAGAATATTTAAATATTGTCGCCTCGGTAATCATATAATCTGTATATAGTGTGTAATAAAATGTGTAAAAATGAAACTGTCCACGGTTATATAAGCGAAACTCTATAAATCCACGCCAATATATTATATATCAAAATAATAGATAGCCTAGCCAGAGTGATCCCAACCAAATCAAGATCATGACCTTTGGTTTGGGAATCAAGAGTATGAAACATGTTTCATGCTCTCTACATGGTGTTAGGTGTAACTTGGTAAACGAAATTTATTCTTTACATCCTAATATTTATTTGATCGAATATATTATGTGACTTTTACCTAAAAAAATGTAGTAACTTAGTAATATTATTATTAAATCAGAAAACTAAAATTTGTGAACTATTTAAACGATTAATTACCAAATTGAATTGCATAATATGTTGCTCTTGCTGATAGTACCCTTAAATTTGGATCTAATACTAAATATCATGCATGCATCATAGGATAAAAGTTATTTTAGAAGGTAACTAAATTTATTTCTTTAATTTGAAAGAAAGATAACGCGCGAATCAATGCTTATTTAGATGCCAGTATTAAACGAACTTACGGTCCAGTGTCTTAATAACTTTTTTATGGCAACTTAGGAATTAAAGCGTTATATTTACAGAGATAAAAAAATGGTATGAAATTTAAATCATAATAAAAAAGTTATGGTGATTTTTTATTACTTCGTAAATAACAATATTGGAAATTGTTACATGTCTATATACATAATATTTAGGCTTGCCAAGTATATTTACCGTTCGGTCGCTTTGGCAATTCATTTAATAAGTTTTTTTTTATAATATTTTTATATGCCGCCTCCGTTCTGACAAAGACGATGAAATGTAGAATGATAGATTCATCGATAAGATAGCTCGCTTAGTATTGTGCCGGGACAGCTTCTCGTTGGGCGTTGGTTTGAATCGTTCCAGTAAAAAAAATAAATAAAAAAAGAAAAGAAAATTCATAACTTTTTTCAAAAATTACACATTAACAATTACTTTTAAAAACTGTGTATTTTATTCTGAGAATAGAGGGTTCTTAGTTCACATATAAAATTTTAGTATTTCTTAACTATTAAATATATTCGAATTATTTTGGAATCACTGATTTGAATTCACATTGAATCAGAGTTCGATTTTCCTATTCGAGGTCAGTAACATTACACTATGCCATAATATAATAGTGATACTAAGCTACGAAAATATACAGAATATAATGTTTCAGCTATTGGCACATTCGAAAGGTTTATAATTTTTCTTCGTAAGCGGACTTATTTCGTTTTCTTAATAAATTGAAATATTCAGATTGTCTATAATTCTTTAATATGAAACATATTAAAATACATAAGTTAACACAATCACAGTTAAAATAACATGCTCATTTTTATCACAAATCACAATAGTTCAGGACCGGTTATTACATTCACAAATATATATTACTAATATAATAGTCGTACCAAGTAATGAAAACAACATAATATAATATTATTTGAGCTAACTGTTTTATTTGTCAAATTCTAAGGCAATGGTTCCAAGAATCGTATGACATATTAATTTATGATGTATGTGATATTTTATGTATGTTAATTATGTTGTCGTCAGTCAAAAAGGTATGAAGTGACCCAGCATTACAGTCATATTTTGGACAAGGCGTGATAGATTGCCGCGTGCCAAGGCAACCGCTTATTTTTTATTAAATGTCAAGCTTTGCTACAAAAGCTTACATACAATTGTACAGTACATATCTTTTGTTTTCTAGGTTCTGCCTAGAATTAGAATAATAAATTTTAAAATGTGCATTGATGTGATGGTTTCAAAATATATAAATGTTTGTTTCCTTAGGAGATTTATGTAGAGTAAAGAAAATCATTATTATTATATTTTTATATCATATTATTATTAATAAAATAAAAAAATATGATATTAAAAATAATATTATATGACAAATTACACACATTGATCTAAGCAACCAAGCAAATCATTTGCTTATGTTAAGGATGTTAGAAAAAAATACAAACACATTGTAAATACACATTATAAATACCTTGAATAATTTAATAAAGGACCAAACCCAGAAGTCTAGATATATTACCACAAATAATTATGCTTATCACAAAAAAGCTTGTCCTGAATCAAATTCATTTGGATTTTTTAATCAATATCACGAACTGAAAACCTTATAATAAAGAACACACATATAATACTTAGTAGCAACAAATTATTGAGCTGTTCATAAAGGGTATGTTGAGGTTAATATTGTTTTTATTAGATCGGTAACGATAATAATAAGTGTACTAAATTATATTGTTGATTAACAATTCCTTATCTTTTTATGTAACAAAAATGCTTTGGATTGGTAAATATTGCTTGAAAATGTTGTAATTTGCAGTTAGTCAATTAGTTGTATATAAATATAGGTCTTTACTTATTTGAAAACCTATTTGGAATTACTTACTAGACTACACTACTTTAAGTGCACTCTATACTACTATATAGTATATGCCGTTAAGCAACAATTAAGAATTTCTTGCTTGTTATAAAATAAAAACCGTTTGTCATAATAGTAATAGTAAGAGGAACTAACTAAATACTCACAATTCACTTTGTCTTTCCTAAGGCTCTTGTTAAATTATGAAATATTTTTTTAAATTTAAGCACTAACTTAAGAGCTATTAAAAAAAGCAACTACTTATTTTTTTTTTATTTTAAAACTTGTTTGAGTGCTTTGTAAGTTTCAGGAAACTAAAAGCTTTGTTGAAATTATTGTAGTTATCAACAGTTCTCGTCGTTAATTATACGCGGACATCCATACATAATAATGAACTAATGGCAATTTAACTTATTAGAACTAAGAGAAGAAACTTAAATATATATTATTTAAAAGTCGGATCAATCCTTGCATACTGCTGTTGGGACTCTTTGATGTGAGTCACCCGATTTTTAACCCCCGACTAAAAAGAGGGATTTTATAAGTTTGTCCTGTCGATCTGTGTAAAAAATATGTTTATATGGCTTATGGTCGTAGTCATAAAGAGTCATGGGCAACTGCTACTGACGATATAAATCCCTACATCATAGTGTTTTTAGTGATTGTAAATCATTTTAACTTTAAATGTTTATTTTTATTAGTATTGTCGAATTTTCACTCGGATCCTTATTTTTTCTCGTATTAAATATAGCCTATGGTCATAAGGGATAACGTAGGATTCTAAAGGTAAAATATTTTATTAAATCGGTCCAGTAGTTTTGGAGCCTATTCAATTCAAACAAACAAAGAAACAAATAACATTAGGATAGATCAAATAGAAATACTTAAATAACTTAAAATTTGTGTGTCTTTAGGATCATTTAGTACAAATAAGAAACCAGTAATATAACAATAAAAAGCAGAAAAAAAATTGACGTATGTTGATGAAATAAATCATTGAGGACTTAGACTATATTATTCGATATCGTAATTTTTTTATTTGCCTTGGTTACTTACTTGCATTTTAATTTCTTTCTTTATTAAACAGTCTCCCGAAGTGACACGACGGTCCAACGTCTTTAATAAGTACATAATAATATCATTTTTATTCTTGTTAGAGGTCTTTTTGTATCGGGGATTTTAAATATTTTTAATTAAATATTTTGGTCTGGGTACTTGTTGGTCGCAACATCTGTTTCTTCAATAATTTTATTCTTCACTGCAATGTACAATTGTAGCACAATAAAAAATACAGTTCTTTTTAAAGTTCTTTTTAGCAATTAAAGCAATCTGGAGTATTTAATGCGTTCGTGATCTTAATTAAGAAGTCACTATAAAAATCGAGTACAACCTTAATGATTATTGATAGAAATTGTATAATAACTTTGCGTAATTAAATCCCTTCTTTGTATGTACCATTTGAATGTTAAATAAATATGGTTACATTAATCAAATCACTGTGTGATTCTACGTCACTGGAAAGCAAATATAAAGACAAAGTCGACGTACACATTGGCAGAGTACAAGTAAACTGAATATATTATAATAATGTTACATTGTCAATATAGCAATGGGATTATCCAGGGAGTCACAATGTTCAGTAGTTTTAATGGTATTTCAACAGTACATTGTTATTAGCTGGATCGAAAAAATGTTATAACCAACATTTTTACACAGTTAAATACAATTTTACATATAAATAACCGAAATCTTAAAAAAAAAGCTCTCAGAAAGACTGATAATATTTTTTTTTATAAGGACAAGTTTTAACATAACAATTGTTTTAATAACTTATTATTGTAATTTTAGAACCAAGACCTTTCACTTCATAGATAAGTTTTGTAGTAAAATTTTCAGTGTTATATTTAGTATATATAGTTAGTATTTTATTTGTATTATTTACTAATAATACAAATAAATACCGTTACTGCCAAAGAAAATATTTCTTTTATTCCTTAAATAATAGAATCCAAAATATTTTTTTTGATATCAGTAAAAAATTACTTTTTTTTTATATACCTTCATACTTAGTAAAAGGAAATAAAACTTATAATATGTATATGTTAACTTTTGATAGTATTTTTTTAAAAGCATTATTATATTTATTAAATATTTTATTTCATACTATTAATTTTATAATTTAAAAGGAATTTCGTCTGTCTTTTAAGCTTTCACGCTTAAATCTGTACCGATTTAGATGAAATTGGGCATAAATATAGATAAGACTTTGAGAAAGGATATAGGCCATACGATTAAACTTAATTGGGGGAAGTGCAAACAATGCTAGGTTTAAAGGGCCCATTTATGATGCGCAAACACGCTCGTCTTCACTGTCTACAATCCTCTCACTACCTAACCGAATTTGGAAAGAACCTACTAATACTATAATTCAAAAAATAAAACTGCTGCCCTAAGAAACTACAATTAAACTACTGGCAGGGGTTACATAAGATTTAATAGCATCTCTTTTGTAGCATCATATTATATATTGACATTACATTGTTCAAGGTTTAAAGCTCTAGAAAATTTTATTTGTTTACTATAATCCTCAGAGTTATGCTCAGCAACATCAGAAATACTTTCTTGTTGTTAGACAAGCCTTTTGTGAATTATCACATTAAGAAGCGCCATTTTTTGCGTCCATATTAACTGCGTGTTATAAGCCTAAAGTATCAATCATACCAATTGTATTGTTCACCATAATCTAGTTAACAAATACAAGCATTATAATTGTAATATAACGAACTGGCCAGTTCGCTATGTAGCAATTTATTCCAGATAACCTAATTGGACTAAAAAAGCAAGATATTGTGAAATGAAGAAATCAGTGGAAATAAATATTATTTTGAATGAAAATCTTTATTCTTAATAAATATTTTCAAAGAACTCCTCCAGCTTCTATAAAAAGTTTCATGCATCTAAACCTATTTTCTGAGCAGATTATATAATATGCAACATGTTTTGATAGCGATATTTATAGTTTTATCGATATTTTTACGCCTGTCTCAGAAAAAAGACAGTATGAAGATATGTGCAAAAATTTTAATATTGCAGATGATATGTAAATTCTTTAATAATTCTCGAAAGATTTATATTGATAATATGTTTTTAATGTAGTTGTTGGAAGAGTGTTTTGAATTAAATTTGACCCAAAGTTAGAAAGTTTGGCTAGGATTTTCGAAAGATAGATGTCACCACAATCCTAAAAATTAAATCGAATATGGAATACTAAATTTAACGACGTGAGAGGCAATATGCTAGCTCAATTGGTACAGCGACTGGACGGTTTCCCAAAGGTCGCGTAGTAAATAAGTAGGTGATTTTTACATAACCACGTTTAATTTGTAACTTGATTCAACATTTTGTATCTACATGTAATCTGCAAATAAATATGTTTTAAAAAATATGAAGTTTTTAGAATGAAAATTTAAAAAAGAATCAAAGTTATAAAGTGTAAATTAGGGCAATTCACTCCTAGGAATATTGAAGTTAAATTTGTGAAACATCCGTGAACCGTAAAAATCACAATGAACTCTATCTGCTATATATTTTATTAGATATTTAATCAGTTTATCCGGCGTACGTTGGTCCGTATTAGTCGTTTTGGCGACTATTTTGATTTAAATCCAAGGTATAAATAATAATAATATAATATATAAATAGATAATATTGAAAGGTTATATTAAGTGTTTTCTAAGGTTTTTACGAGTACTACACATTGAAATAAAACTATTTTTACGGATTTAACTCGCGTATATTGAATTAAATATTAAATTTACATTTAAATCTAACCCAACGTTTCGAATGCTTTGCAGCAATCGTGTTCACGGTAAGACGAGATGGAGGTGTCCATTTAAAATTTAAAATTTAATTCAATACACGCGAGTTAAATCCGTAAAAATAGTTTTTATTTCAAGGTTATTAAATATAAGTATACATTACGGTGTCACTTAAATGGGTGGTTTTATGTCTTGATATCAAAATAATACTCTTATTTCTTTTTAAACTACCGACACTTATCCTAAGAAACGTAATACGTGTTCATATGTACAATACTATTATGTTGTATAAATTACCTGCAGTCATTAAAATGTTAGTGGAGAAGTTGTACCTGCTAGTTATTGGCTGCAAAAGTTATAGTTTTTAGTTAGCTTTCAGATACCGTTATCAAACTGCCGTAGTGTGCGTTTCACCTTTTCCATATTCCATCGCTCTAATTATTTGCATCACAAAAACAAAACGTGGAGGAAACGCGATACCATTAATCACGCGTTACGAAACTTTGGCTTAGTTATGAATCATCAAACAAACAAATGAAACAGACGTTTTAGGATGCTCATCGAAGTTAAACTTAAAAATCAGTTGTTTCTTATGTATTCAGGGTGATTTAAGATTGTATTTTGTATTTTTGATTGTATGTTCTTGAATATATACGATTTTTTTTTACAGCGTAACTAGGCTTTGGGAAATAGACTAGGGTCAGTGGTAGTACGTCTCCTACCATTTCGACTAAAGCAAGAGAAAAATAGAAAGATTATAAAGTTTTGACGTGGACTAAATTATTTGGTTGAGTGATCAAAATCCTAGAGTCTTATTGATCAGAAATTAAATTTCATGTAGGCATTTCACTAAAAAAGTTGGTATTAAAAAGGGTGACTAGTCAGAATTAAAATTTATAATAATAAAATAAATGATATTGAATTTCTATGATAAAAATATAAAATATAAATGATAATCTATAAATGATAATATATTTCTAGTTCCAAGGTAGAAAGCCATTGTGTAAAGCTATTTGGCTATTGGTTTAAAACAATATAAACAATGCTCAAATTTACCACCAATTACCATAAATTTTAAGTCAATAACAATAATAATATTTGCTAACAAAGTTTTATATTATGTTTAAATAAATATTTTTAAACTAAACGAAGTAGATAATAAAGTCTTACCATGTTAGTAGACCATAAGAAGGTGTTTAATTAATTATCTGGACAGTCTAAGTCTCTTAATCATTTTAATCATTTATCTTGAGAACAGAGAATGTTGTGTTCATAATTTGAATACAAATATGTTCACTAAAACAACATAGCCTCAAAATGTGCTACTTAACCTGCTAGTCTGGAAGTTACAAAGCCTACATGAGACAAGTTGGCTTTCGTTCAAAATATAAAGTTTGACACTTTATAGAATCCTTTCGTAATCGCAAAATTTCACAGAATATTATTGTACAACGTGCAGTTTCAAACTAAATGTGATTTTCTTATTTTTTTTTTTTTTTTTTTTTTTTTTTTTTTTTTTTTTTTTTTTTTTTTTTTTTGTCTGTCTATGCTGTTAGCCCTGTTGGCTATTACAGCGTCACCGGGGGAGCGGGTGGGTCATGAGACCCACCCTTAACAAGGGGGGGCCAGATGGGCCCCCCCATGGGGAACGACGTCCCGAGGGCGTCTCAGATTGAGACACGGACCTCGGCTCGGGGCGTCGTTAGTCAGGAGGGAAGCTAAGGACATTTGGACACTAGCGTCCTCCGACGGCAGAACGCCGGAGCAACGGAGCACTTACTCAGTTGGGACCTCGTCTATACCGGTATAGACGGTGTGTGTCTGTATGTTGTGTGGTGTCAATTATGCCTACGCGTACACGTTATTACCTACTGTGAACGCGTCGTCGGGGTCAACGAGTACCGACTTGGGTCTTCTTTTTCTGACTAAAGTAGTCTTACGTGGTCTATATTCTGCGGCGTCAGCCACCAGTGGGTTCGGGTGTCGCTCAGCACGTTCAAAGTACTTTTGGGAAAGCCCCTTGAAGTACTGAGCGATGGTCGGAAGGTCTAAATCTCTATGGAGATCAATGTTGCGTACGAACCACGGCGCCCCGGTTGCAATCCGTGTGAACCTGTTCTGAATCACCAATCTGAAGGGGTTTCAGATTAGCGTGCGCAAAAGCGGGACTCGCATAGGACATGACGGAACGTATGCAAGCTTTGTAAAGTGTCACCTTATTGCGAAGGGACATTTTACTCCGCTTGCCTAACAGCGGATATAAACGACCTAATATGTAGGCCGCTCTGCTACGAACGGTCCTAATATGCGCAGTGAAAACTAACTTTCTATCTAACGTTACTCCAAGGTATTTTGCCTCGTCTTTCCAAGGTATCGGTTTATCAAAGAGTTTGATTCGCGGGAGGATCCTTGGGGGGCCCCGTTCGAAGAGCACCGAAACACTCTTCTCAGGGTTTACCTCGATCCGCCATTTCCGCAGCCAACTCTCGAGGGAGTCGACTGCGGATTGGAGACGTTGGTATATCTCCCAGTGATCCTTAGAGGACGTGTAAAGCGCGGTATCGTCCGCGTACATGGCAAGGTGCACTTTAGATCGCGGCCTAGGAATATCGCTAGCGTAGATGGAGTAGAGGATGGGCGAGAGAACTGAACCCTGGGGGACACCTGCCCTGATGGGGCGGGGGGTTGACAAAACGCCTTCCACTCTGTAGCGAAAGGAGCGATTCGACAGGTAGTCCCGTATGATGAGTACGTGATTTTCTTAAATTCTATGCTTAATATAGAACAAGCCTTTTTTTTTTTTTTTTTTTTTTTTTGGAATTCCTAGCATAAATTATAAACAATTCTTTAAGGATCAATTACATCAGTGCATGAAATAAATATGTATTTAGCCTAAGTTATTACGGAATCTTAAGTTATACTCATCCCATAATAATTTTGAAAGTATTATATAGTATGATAATAAGTGATGTTACATATTGTATCTGTTTTTAAATAGATAGTTACATGTGCTTAAATTTAATGCGTTCACAATTTATTTTATTTTAAGTGTTTGTAATGAAAGCCTACGCAGCTGCTACGAATTAATACAAAAGTAAGTTTCGATCGTTTTAAATCACAAGTACTGATATATTTATTGTATCACCGAGTAAGCATTAAATTATATCGCTGAGCGCTGGACTTTTACACTGCTACTGTCTCCTCTATTTACTTTTAAGCACGTCTCTTCTATATTATTGAGGTACCTATGGTATAACTTTGTCATGAACCATTATTTTATACTTAAATTTATCATGTATCCTCCTAAACATGTGTAGTTAGTACTACCCTGAACTAGCTGGCATATGAGTTGTCAAATGACTGCACCTAGACTCTACCACTTATAGAAGTCCATATTTTTGCTTGATCATCCTATTTTTTTTTAAATAATAAACGGTTTTCATTACTATTAAGATATTTTTCTAGGTCTTAAAATAAATTTCAATTTTAGTAATAGAGGAATTTAAATATCTTGCAACCTTGTTGACAATTTCATTAAATATATTTAAGATACATTCAAATAATGCACAGAAATATTTTAGTTCTATAAATAGCCTGTAACATGAGAGCTTACGGCAATTGTTTAACTAAAAAGCAAAAAATAATTCGTAATATGAGAATAATGGGCAAAATATAATAAAATTATTGAGGAAAAATGAGTGGAGTGCTGTGTGCTGTGTTCTTGTTTCATTTTTGAACTCGATTTTGATTTACTTTAGGTGGTCAGATCCTATTGGAACATTAAAAATTGTAAAATAAAATTGACAGTACAATAACTAGGTAAAATTATTCATTATCCTCGTTAAGATCACCAGAGTTAATAATTTTTACACATACTTTGAGTGAGAACAGAATAAAGTCCGTAAATCATGAAGAATCTATTAATTCGAAATTAATAATTATATTCATTTCTTAAAATAGAGTAAATTTTAAATAAAAATTCATTATTCTCATGTTACGAATTATTTTTTGCTTTTCAGTTCGATTCATTTTTAAGGAGTGTTTTTTAGTTTTTAAAATTATATTTACCGTCTGTATTAAATTCGACATACTTCTCATATATTTTTTGATTATATAGTAAAACTATAATATATATCATTTTATTAAATAATTAAAAAAATACTAATTATAAAGCATGTTAAAAACTTGACGGTTAGGTTGCTGTTTCTATATATTGTATCATCGCTCAAAAAAGAGACTCCGAGAATACGATATGCTGCTTCATATATTCTATCTCATTCTTTCGCATGTGCAAGGCGCACGCTACGGATATATGTTTACTAACAATGAGTTTTACTAACAAAGAGAAACCGTAGCAAAAATTGAGCGTCATTATTTCTACAAAACAATTTAATAAAACAATGGTCTTCAAAATGTAACGTAGAAACCATGCATTTTTAAAACTAGCGATTTTGACCATTTCTACGTTACAAAATAGCGTGAGTGCTGTATTCCTAAGATATAGTTATGTTTAAAACATTATTTAAATCAAAGGAAGAACGTTTTCAACTAGGTTTGTGGATAACGGTTATGGATCCAAACTTCATACACAATATAATCATTACCGGGAATGAAAATAGTTAAATATGTAACGTTAACTGAAATATCGAATTATGGAAAAAAAAACCTTTTTCTACAAATCGGACTGATGAACACTAAATTACTATTTTGTTTTGCTATTGATTTCAAAATACACTCCAGCAGATAGGTCCGTTTGACTGTGCACCTTAATTGCGAGGTAATCATAGACTCGATCGGACTGCGTATCGCTCAATTATAGTGGCTTTGATGGTAACGGAATGAATAGGATTTACTGCACTCTGTTATGTAACCATTTTAATTTCAAAATTAATACTATACTTCTTCTTATTACATATCATAATATAAATATTATGTATGACAATTTTGTTATTTTAAATTATTTGGTTTATTATACAAAATAAAAAAAATCTACCAAATGCGAGTTGCACTCTCACACAAAGGGTTTCGTGCCATTAAATATAAGAAACGTCAAAAAATAACGTTAGTTTTTTTAACTTTTTGCAAAGAAAACCTATTCACTCTTCTCTTGAAAACACCCACATTTATTGTTATATTGGTGACAGAAATACATCATCTGTGAAAAAATGAACCGTCTAGCTATCACCTTTTATGATATACAGCCTAGAGACAAACAGACGAACAGCGTAGTCTAATTAAGAAGGTTAAGTTTTTTTGTTTTGGGTACGCTTAAAATGGATATAAAATAATAGTATAATTCTTTTTTATGTTAATTAAACGTTTTTCTTTAGAGGATAAAAAAAAAACAATATTAAAATATACATACTGTTGAATTGTGTGAATACGTCTTGGTAATTATGCAATTCTTAAACATATTTATTTTGAAAATAAGAATTTGACTTGATGCGCTACAAGTGCTACAAGTAAGGGTGACTTAAAGTTATTGTTATTTTTGAATTGATAGGAATTTTATTTTAAAGGTTCATCTTCAATCTGTAATCATTTTAACTAGCTAGAATGCATAGTAATTTAATCTTTCATAAATAACTTCCTTAATAATAATAATAATATATCGTCAAAATAAGAGAAAATAAAACATAATATTAATAAAGCTTTTGTTATATTTTTAGTACTTAAATGTAAAAACTATACAAGACAGTTTCAATGTATAATGTAAACGTCAACTTAATATCGTTCTGGTCATTTACTTGGTAAAATTCTTGGATGTTTCTATTTTTTGTTCAATATTTACAGACCAAAAAATAATTTTCATAATTTTTTACTTACATGGAGAATTTAACAACTAAAGAAACAAACAGCAAAATTGTTTTTAAAATTTGGAGTATTTTTAGTATTGAGTGAACGAAACGTGTTCAAATTGTTTTCATTTGAATACATGGATATGTTTATATGTTTGCTTAATAACTATATAATAATATCACGTATTGCCTTTTAAATTTGTAAAAATATCAAAGATTATAATTGACAAATATTAGTTTTTATTACTTAACATTGTGTATTTTAAAAAATCTCATAAAATATAAACAGAGATAGTGGTAGTAATATTATAATATATGTACTTATTCATATATCAAGCTACTAAAAAAGTTGTCTGTAAACTTAACCATTTAGTGTGAACAAAATGAGGTCACATATACCATGCAGATATGGTTAGAATTCACTTTATATAATCGTTATAAAGGACGAAATGCCATCCTCTATTACGTTAAAGCTAAATATTAAACGCCATTTCAACGTAGATAACATCAAAAAGAAAGTTATTTTCACAAATTTATTAATTTTATTTTGTTTTTTGTTTCATTGAATTATTTAATACATTTTATTTTGAATATTTAACTGAGTCGTTCGAAGTGTTCTTATTTTTGATTTAAAGATTTAACGTCATATAGCTATTGTATAAAGCTTCTCTTATTAGTTGCTCTATCTACGTAATACATCTATATCACAGAAGTAGCTATAACAATTGCATTTTGTACGGTCTGTAAGAGTGAGGGTTGGCAATCGCCTTAATAATTTAGAATTGCAATTTTACAATTGCAGATGCTCGGACTTGCCCTCTCTTAACTAAAAAAATATTCGTTTCAAAAAGTCTAAATAATATTAAGTTTTAAGTTTATAGGTAGCTCTACTCCGTTTAAAATTAAAATAATTAAAAAAAGTATTGTGTAGCAAGTCAACCAAAAAAAAATGGAAATAGTTACCGAAATCGCGATATTTAGTTGATTGGAAATATTAATACTATATATTTTCTTTAAGCAATCAAACTGCTAAAGACACTTTAACTCAAAATATTAGTATCATTACTGTAAAAGACCTCACCTTATTAACTTCAATCTAATATATAAGTATATATACGAAAATGTAGTTAATGTTTGTTATCTAAATTCTTTAAAAGCATTGCCATGCTCATTAGGATAATCTCTCACCAGTGTTTGGAGAATGAGGTACACTCTGGACAGCGCCTTCAACGTAATCGACAAAATTTAACTGTTAGTATCAATAATTATTCCTTTACAATAATATATAAAATGTCGTACACAAGCAATATTTTAGGAGATAAAGTTAATTATTATACAAACAAATAAGGTTTGAGAAATATCCTTTAATTTTTAAGATTACCATTAAGTTAAAGCATAAAATACCCAAACAACTGTT
Source organism: Napeogenes inachia (assembly GCA_959347355.1). Lineage (NCBI taxonomy): Eukaryota > Metazoa > Arthropoda > Insecta > Lepidoptera > Nymphalidae > Napeogenes > Napeogenes inachia. The sequence continues at coordinate 19,605,979 of OY365795.1, forward strand.
TTGGATTTTATACTTTTTAATTTTCAAGTTTCAATATATTTTCTTTAATAACTAACAGCTTTTTAAAAAAGGCCAGGTTGAATAAGCAACTCCTTATGCTAGAGTCTTACTAGCCCAAAATTTAATTTATATTAAGCGCGTACTGACAAAGTTGTTATTAATCGCTTAGTGAATTTTAAGGCTAGCTAGGCAGGGTTTTATAATCCAATAACCATTAATTGGTATCTATTTGAAAAGTTTTATATAATAAATGAAGGTCAGCATTTTTCTTTAAATAATATTACCTGCACAATATATGCAAAATAGTCTTTTTTAGTTTCCTTACGACAGACATATTTTGAAAAACTTTTAGATCTTTTATGACATTTATTTTATGTATCTTTTATCCTTATTTTGTGAAACATAACATATAATATCTCTACGAGTGCTGAAATAAAATATCAGGAGAATAAAATGAAGTAGTTAATTTTTTTTTATATCACAATATTCTTGCCTTAATTATATCGGTATTGTAAGCTGGTGAAAATATTATAAAATATTATATCAACTATATAATATTAAATCAATATATTAGAACTGTTATAGATAAAGCTGTTTCACCTATTCTTTTTTAAATATCAAAGGAAATAGATCACCTTAATAAAATGTGCAATAAGTTCCATAGATTAATAAGTTCCATAGCTTCAACAGTAAAGGAATTACTATAAAAGTAAGAGAAATGTGAAGAAACTTTTATGATAATGATAATGAGATGAGACGTATCATTTAAGAGAATAAATATCTCAATTGCCTATTACACAAAGATCGCAATAAACTCTCTCTCTATATATTTTTTCTAAAAACCAAGAAGCACTTGCATTGTTACTTATGAATGCTATGTCATGCATGCTTATTTAATTCAGATCCAAAAACAACGGTAAAACAAACAGATTAGTGTTACAATGTACAATATAGGGAACAGAAAGCTTACCTCACTGACTTTGTACAAAGAATAATTAAATATTGACGCCTTGGTAATCATATAATCCGTATTTTCTTTAATGTTGTATGTTTTATAATAACATTATATTTAATATATTGTTAAAAACGTAAAAAAAATGTAAATACATGGATATATAGTTTAAAAAATATCGCTTATGTTTTTATTCAATTCTAAACACATAGAATGGAATTGTCTCTGGTTATATAACCGGAACCCTAGAAATCTATCTGGCCAATTTATAATATATCAAAATAATACATAGTCCATAGCCCAGACTGATCCCTACTAAATCGAGACCATATTTCATGCTCTCTACATGGTGTTAGGTGTAACTTGGAAGACGAAATTTATTCTTCACATCCTAATATTTATTCGATCGAATATATTATGTGACTTTTACCTAGTAAAAATGAAGTAACTATATGTCATTTAGTACAATTCATAAACCAGTATAATAACTTTAAAAAGTAGAAAAAAAATGAAATTTTAATTTAAAAAACCCCCGATACAAAAAGACCTCCAAAAAGAATAAAATTAATATTATTATGTGTTTATTGAATTCGTTGCGTCGCGTCGGAGGACCGTTTAGTAAAGGTAGAAATTAAAATGTAAGTTAGTTAACAAGGCAGATAAAGAAATTACGATATCGAATCGTATATTCTAAGTCCTCAATGATTAAATTCGTAAAAAAGATACCGTCGTCAATTATGCCTTCAGGTAAATTTGTGATTTTAATTATTAGATATCATTTTAGAATTGCTATATTATTATTTGTATATATCTTTAAGTATTAAGATATTATATAAACTTAACAATATAGTATTACTTAGTGTAGTAAAAGGAAACAAAACGAAAAATATGTATATGTTATATTTTATATAGTATTTTTTTATTATATATAATAAATTTCACAATTCATTATAAATTTAAGGAAATTTGGTTTTATTGTCAGGTTCAGTTACATTCATTTAAACTCCGACAAGTACTGTTCTTGAACAATTGAACCACCAGCCGGGTTTTCGTAAGATTTAATAGTGTCTCCTTGGTAGCCTGATATATTGCTTCAGATCGTGTAACGCTTGATATATACTGACATTTCATTGGGCAAGCTTTAAAGCACTAAAAATATATTTTTTTACTATAATTCTCACAGTTATGCTCGGCAACCTCTTGTGAAATATAAGATAAAAAGCGCCACTTTTTGCACAAATTAATTGCATATTATAAGCCTAATGTGATGTGTGTGATTGAGAGACTAAGTTGTGTAACAGAACTAGTATAATAAAGTGTAACTGTGATAGTAAAGAGTTATAATATTAAACAGTTTAGTATGTTTGTGAGCAGTGCCTATAAATTGTAGAACGACTGTCATTGGTGATTGTTTGCAATAAGAGAGTTCTAATAAAATGTTATGGTATAGAAAAATAATATTAATACTATAGTAGTGGGGTAATAAAATACTGTTTTCTTTCGTCACCATTTTTAAAAATAATATTAATATAATGATTTATTTTCTTGGAAGTGGATTAGTATTATGAGGATTATTACATTTACTGACGGAATTTGTTTCTTAGATTTAATACCTACTGGATATAGAGGCTAGTTTATACCTAACTTTTGTGTGTTATTTTAAGTGCTTAATATTGTTATTTATGACATGGAATATTCTGAAAAGTTCATGATATAATTCTAACATTTATTGATTTTAAGACATCGGTCTTATTTTTAGCGCTGCCAGGTCACATAGTTCTTAGAATATTTACTCATGTCAAAAATAGCCTATAGCAATAGGGCCATAAGCTTAAGCTACCTAACTCAATAGAATCTACGGTTGTTATAATTTTTGCATAATTAAAAACAAATAAAATATCATACTTTGTACATGTTTTATTTCGGTATCACTAAGACTACTCACTTTTTTCGAAATGGTCCAGGATTAAAAAACAATATGATCTCTTAATGTTTTTTAAAAATTTTATCATTGCATTATTATTAAGGTTCAAAAAATACGACAAACCTCTTTAAAAAACTTAATTAATTAGATAGATAGATAGATAATATTCTTTATTGCACTTTGAATAACAATTAAAATAATACAAGAATAATAACAACAATGAACTATACAGTAACTAATTATTATTGTTCTTAAAATTATTGTGTCCATTTTTAAAAAGTTTTACAGTGTCATAACAAGCCGCCATTTTAGTAGTGCCAACCGAAAAGAAAAAGAAATAATGAAAGGAAACGGCGTCTTGGCCAACTGTGATACTAAACTTGCCTCTTACTCACTCTTACAGTTCTGAAAGCATACCTTTTTTGGTCTGTAATATTTTTTTTATATATTCGAAGCAAAAACACTATGAATTTAATTACCTTATAAAGAGTGAACACTAAATGTAGCTTTTTTAAATTATTACTACTGATGGTATAGACAGATTTGTAATGTTTTTTGTATATATTATGTAATATATAAAGATGTTTTTTTACATTATTCTAGCATTATGAGCAAAGCTTCTTTCAGGTCTTATTAGTAGAACTCCAAAAGTCTTATTAGCTTTTAGGTTGGTATTGCATAACATATATATTGTTAAACATTATAAAATAATATGAATTTTGATATGTTGGTCACATTTATAGATATAATAAAATTGTCACTGATCCATTTCTGTACGTGGACAATATTAAAAAAAAACATCAAGGGGGGCCCTTATTAGAGCAAGAAAACCCCAAACAATGGTTTTTCAGTTTGTCTAATTTTCTGTGTGTCTGTATATCAGTATGTCTGTATTTTTGTGATCGCTAATTTTAGAAACGGCTGAACCAATTTGGATGCAATTATATATCTAGTAAACACTTAATTTCAAGTAAGGGGAGAAACCAAGATCTTATCCGACCCAAATGTCAACCTCACCTGCTCGCGCCGGATGGCGGCGGCGACCAAAGCGGTTGCCGTGGTGCTCCCTGCTAGACAACAGACGAGGCTCTGGCGACCGAGTATCTGGCGGGTTAACCAGAAATCACTACACACGGGCTTAGATACCTGTGCATCGGAACACATCCTATCCGAGGGTTTTCCTATATGGTTTTTGTGCGTCAGACGGCCGTCGGCACTGGAATAATAAACCCAAAATCGCCACTTACCACAGAAAAGTATTATGGAAAGTCAGGTTTTGTTGAGAGCATGTGTAATAGATAGGGCGTCGCCACAAAACGACGCGCAGACACATCGCCCTACATCTGCGACAAATATGCGAGGGCTACCGAGTCAAGGACGGGCTCGGCCAAAGACGCTAGTCCCAGAACAAAACTTGAAAGTCCGCTTCGCAACACTAAATGTTGGCTCACTAACAGGAAGGACGACAGAACTCGCGGAACTATTTAAAAGGAGGAGAGTTGACATTGCGTGTCTGCAAGAGACGAAATGGAGAGGCTCTAAATCGCGTAATATTGGCGAGGGATACAAAATGATGTATACTGGATCAGCAGGTGGACGAAATGGCGTAGCAATAGCAGTCAGTAAAAAACACACAGATAACATCATCGGAGTCAAGCGCATAAATGACCGCTTAATGTACATAAGGGTTCTAATTGAAGGCGAAACAGTGAACATCTTATCTGCATATGCACCCCAAACCGGGTGCATGGAGGATTTGGTTACGGTTCGTTGAACGATGCTGGCAGTACTATTCTGTCTAGCGCTATGGCTCATGATTTAGCTATTGTAAACAGTTTCTTTAAAAAAGCACCTGAGCATCTGATCACGTACAAAAGTGGCCCTCATAGTACGCAGATAGACTACTTATTAACAAACAGGGTGAACATTGGTCGAGTAAAGAACTGTAAAGTGATCCCAGGAGAGTGTTCTGTTTCCCAACACCGTATTGTGGTCATGGACATGACCTTCCGTAAAAAATCTGAACAGAAACCAGAAAGGGTACCTGAAATCACTAGGTGGTGGTTACTCAAAGGCGACAAGGAAGATGAATTTAGACAGGAACTTGAAGGTTTGACTATAAATATGGAGGATGATGTCAACACCATGTGGAAATTACTATTCTCAGACATTATGAAGGCAGCAAATAAGATCCTAGGGCGCACGAAACCTGGTAGACGAACATCTAAGGAAACGTGGTGGTGGAATGTCGATGTCCAAGCAGCTCTGAAAGCAAAGAAAGAAGCTTTTAAGGTATGGCAGACCACCGGCACAGATGAGGATAGAGATTACTATAAAGCCCAGAAGAGGAATGCAAAGAAAGTTGTAGCCATTGAGCGTCATAAGTCTACGGGAGATCTTTACTCGGCCCTCGAGAGTCGTGAAGGACAAAAGGAGATTTACAAATTATCTAAAGCTCGGAGTAAGGCATCACAGGATCCAGTGAAGACCAGGGTTGTAAAAGGCACGGACGGTGCGATACTTTATAAAAACAAAGAAGTTTTGGGAGTGTGGCATCCTTACTTTGAACAACTTTTGAGCACAACCACTAGGACGGTTACTCTCCCTGAAGTAAGCAGTAACCTTGGTCTCGTACCACTAATAACACCACAGGAAGTCAAGTCGGTGCTCAAAAAGATGGCTAACAAGAAATCGCTGGGGCCAGATGGAATCCCTATAGAAGTCTGGAAATGCCTCAGAGAGAAGGGTATTTATTTCCTTACACACCTCTTCCTTAAAGCCATGGAAACATCGAAAATACCGGATGCGTAGAGACTGAGCACTATAATTCCTCTCTACAAGGGTAAAGGTTGCAGATACGAGTGCAACAAATATCGCGGCATAAAACTGATGAGTCACACAATGAAACTCTACGAGAGAATCATTGATGCCCGGTTGAGATCGGAGAGTTCTCTATCTGCAAACCAATATGGCTTTGTTCCTGGCTTATCCACAATCGACCCGATGTTTGCAATCAGCATGATAGGACAGGAGTATCGAGCTAATAATAAGCCATTATACTTGGCGTTCTTAGACATGGAAAAGGCATTCGACCGCGTACCTCGTTCCACAATCTGGTGGAGCCTTCGCAAGAAAAATATCCCAGAAAGGTACGTTGACATCATAGCTGACATGTACAAAGACGTCAAGTCAGTAATAAGAACCACGGTGGGGCAGACAAAACCAATAGCAGTAACTGAAGGAGTACATCAAGGTTCAGTCCTAAGCCCGTACCTCTTCTGTTTGGTGATGGATGCCCTCACAGAAGAAGCTCAAGCTCTGGTCCCGTGGACATTTATTTATGCAGATGACGTAGCTATCTGTGCAACATCCCAAATTGAGTTAGAACAAGCCCTTAATGAATGGAAGCGTCAGCTGCAGATGGGTGGCCTTATGTTGAGTGTTGCTAAGACCCAGTACATGGTATGTAACAATTCAGGCGTTTCAGATGATCCTCTCGTCATCGATGGTCAACTAATTCAAAAATGCAACGAATACAAATATCTGGGTACTATGTTGCACACCACAGGAGATCTGGAAGCAAACATTCAGCATCGAATTGCGGCCGCCTGGCTTAAATGGCGGGAAGTAACTGGCGTAACCTGCGACCGTAGAATGCCTGTAAAGCTAAAAGGCCTTGTATATAAGAGCATGATCAGGCCTGTTCTAACTTATGGCAGCGAGACGTGGGCCCTTACGCAACGACAAGTCCAATCTATACATGTGGCTGAAATGAAAATGCTTCGGTGGATGTGCGGGGTGACGAGACTTGACAAGATACGCAACGAGTACGTTCGCGGTAGTCTCGGCGTTCGCGACATTGCCGACAAGTTGCAGGAGAGTAGGCTGCGATGGTTCGGACACGTTAAGAGAAGACCTCCCGACTATATAGGCAACACAGTAGCCAATCTAAACACCCAGGGGGTCCGGAGAAGGGGAAGACCAAAGACCAGGTGGTTAGATGTTATCCGAAAGGATATGAGTTCTTGCGACGTGACTGAGGAAGATACGTCCAACAGAGCGAAGTGGAGAGAGAAGACGAGAAAGGCAGACCCCACCATCAGATGGGAATAATAATTGCCAAGGAGAGAGAGAGACTTAATTTCAAGTAAAGATTTTTACAATATATTCCTGAAAATTGCATCCAAATTAGTTCAGCCGTTTCAAAATAAACAACCAGGATGTGAAGGTATAAATAACTAACAGCATCCATTTCTAACATTTAAAAGAAATCTGTTCTGTTCTCGTCCATTTACTTACCATATGTCAAAGGTGTCTCTGATATACTACTTATTACCCCGTAAATGTAAAATTAAGACAATCTTTCGTACACATTGTAAGTTATGCTCAATGTTACGGTAAATTTATAAATCAAATTAACCATAGAAATGGTGTAACAGATACTATATATTGGATATGCTATTTGCGGCAAACATTAGGTGATAGCTTATAATATACCTCTTTTGGATCCCCTATAAATTAATAAGTCATGACATACATGCGTGACAATCCTAACCAATGTTTCTAACATAAATGAATTCAGGTTTCTTCCTGGAATAATTCTGAAATTTCACATGCGAAACACGCATTTGGCGATTCTTAGTGATTCTAGATGAATTACTTCATCACTTAAACATTTGGAAAGATAAAATTCTTAGAAATATCATAATTACCGATTGCTTTTTAATACCCTTCTATTAGCTTGAGTAGTATGTATGTTGGTTAGAGAAACTTTGAACTTGATTTTGATCAACTTTGATTTGTCGGAATAATTTGAATTTTTGCATACCTATCAAGGCCTAATGACAATGCAATAGAAATATACTTTTATAAAAAATATAGCTAACATTTTTTTAATTTTTCACACCTATCAAGGACCGATGACAATCCCAATTTTATAAAAGCTTTTAGTTTTTTTCTAACTACTTTATTATAACTCTAAAATATATTAGAAACTAATAAGCGTTTCTTTTTTTACTTTCAAAATAAATAAACCATTAATATTTGAACGTATATAAGTTAAATCATTACTTACGGGATAATAATACTAATATGAACATGAAAACAAAATCCAGTCAACTGAAAGCTTAAACTTTAAACCTACCGTGTGCCTAAAGCTATATACCACTTTGATTCTTTGATTTTCAATGCCTTGCTCGTGGTATGATTGTTCAGTTTTCAAAGATACGGGAATGTATTCCCAGAGGTCACATCTTTGAGTCATTTTATGAACGATACATTTTTCATTCTTATTTTATAAAAAGCTTTTAATTATATCATAATTGCTACAAATGTTTTTTGCCTTTGTGCATATAATAAATAAAAGACTTTCAAAAAAACAGCAAGAGCTTACTCGTATAATATAAACCTTTATATAGACTTTAATAAAATACATTTGTGTAACCAGAAGAAAATTGTGACGAATAAATAAAAATACCTCGATATTTTAAACTCGTCTATTATATGTTATCCTTCGATACTTCAGGGTCTGTAATAATCATAATAAATAACTCTGTATTTTAATGTCATCTCGGTGCATAATAGATTACAGAACCACTGCCGCTACTTTTTATGTTAAATAACTAGCAGCTGCTAGCAAGCTAGTCAGTTTTTATATAATCTGACCAAAGTCGTTAGGAAACAAAAAAGGTTTTAATAAAAAAATACTCCTATTCCTTTATCGGTTTTATTTAATGCTTACATATACCAAGGTAAGAAATTTTATGCTGACGTTTATTAATAAAACAAACTTTATAATTTACTTGCTGTTGCCAGCTACCTTAACTGCTCTCAGATAAGCATAACCTAAAATGTGTAACCATCTATCATAATGACTTAAAAAAATCGTAAATTCACACATTTATTTATTTTAATAGTCCTATTTTCGTGTTTCCTAAGAAAAATTCAAAGTAGAAAGGATTCTATATAACTTTATACCAAATGATAACTTTACACCAAATTACATCAAAATCCGACAAGTAGTCTTCATTTGGTATTTAGATACCATAATAATAGATAAACTAAAAAAAACGTTCTTCTACTTGACCACAATCACAGTTCATAACTTAGTACATTTATGACATGCTATATTTTCATTATGTTTATAGACAAATATAATACAATTAATTTTGATTTTCAGGTTTGTATATAGGAAAATTATTCAGTTTATAGCAGAAGAGTACAATATTTTTTAAAATATACTATACTTGAAAAATGGAGACAAATTTAATTGTTATATTATGTTAAGCTAATAGCCAAATGACTTCTTATCTTAGAACAAGAAACTTTATATTATATTTAGAATTCGACTAGTCACTAAAATTTTGTTTTAGTTATGTTAGTAAAAGGTAAGTTTAAATTAAATTTAATAAAAGAAATATAGCTTTTTTTTAGATTAAGCCATAGCGGAAATTTTCTGTTAATTTTCTTTGGTTACGGTCATACATCTTTTTGAGGTGATTACAAGTCAAATCAAGTTGAAGGTTATTTTAATGCGTAATTTCATTCCCTATTATCCTTGGCAGCAGGTATGCTTCTCTTCTTTAGATCCATCACGTTGCGAGGATGCTATAACCAATGTAGTGCTTCAGGCAATGGAATATTTTATTCCATTGTTGATGTACCCATGAGAATGTCTTATAGTTCTTTACACCGGGACAGCTACTTGTATTATATAAAGCACAAATCCGATCGTGTATGGAGTACTGTGGTCACTTATTTTCTGGTGCCGCAAAGCCTCATCTTGTGGTTCTGGACTAACTTGAGAGACCCTGAATTGATTGATACCGACCTCCAAAGCCTTGAACACAGGCTTAGAATTGCTAACCTCTCAGTAGGATACAGGATACATACTGTTGCCCGTGACTGCTTCCACGTAGACTGTAAAAATTAAATTATATTTATACGGCTTATGATCGTAGTCATAAAGAGTCACGGGTAACAGCTAGAAATAATATAAATCCCTTTATCATAGTGTTATTAGTGATTGTAAATCAATATAATTCTAAATATTTATATTTATAATTTTATTATTAACCTATATGAGATAGTCTTAAATCATGTTACTTAATACATTTATAATTTATTACATTGTCGAAATTTTTAGGCGGATCCTTAATTTTTCTCTTATTAAATATCAGAGAGATAATGTAGAATTTATTATTATTATTAATTTCTTATTATTATTAATCTATTTTTTTTTATTTTTTTTTAGTAGGCTTTCAAGTTTCCTGTAAAGCGTTAGTTTGCTCAACTATGGTCCGTAATAAGATCAAATAAATGTAAGTCGTGATTCCAGATATAGGTATACACTAATACTTGTTAAGGCAATAAAATTGTTTTATGTAAAAATAATAAACAAATTCAATTTATCCTCGTGAATATAAATCACGTCCCTTTTTAAATAAGAACAGTGAATGATTTACCTTTACCTGTTAAATTGAAAAAACCGCAAAGACCACGATATTGTCCGTTTTGCATGCGGCGGATGCTAAGTTATACCAAAACAGTTACCATTCATGGCGATTTTTACGTTTCTAGAATATTTTTATGTTTTAAAATGAATGGTTCAAAAATATACCTAATTTTTATATCGTAAAAAAATTCGAACGTATAATTTATTTATTGTTGTCACATTGCAAAAAGTTTTAAGATTTATGCTGCTCTCTTTGTCGAAAAAAAGAGTTGTTGTTTGTATCTTCTTGTATTTTCATACATTGTTTGAACGTACAAAAACCCATTGATATGAGAATTCTAGCTTAATATCATTTATATGAGGATTTTATCATCTTAAGTGTTATAAATGAGACATAATATTACATCAAAGTGCATTGTACTTTAAACATTAATATACAATAAGGCACATCCATAATACCCAAAGAGATTTTATAATAATAGGCGGATACCATGGTGTACGGTAATCTATCATGCCTTGTCAAAAAATAAGACTTCAATGCTAGGTCACTTCATACCTTTTTGCAGACTTGCACATAGCTTATATACGTTTACGTTTTACGTAACAAATAAATTATAAAACTTTACGTAACGTAATATGTGATATTTGTTATAGCTTTATTGTTTTTGCATTATCTTGTTTATTTTACGTATTTAAATATTCAATATACAATATTTAACACTCATTTAAATATTTAACGAAGAAAAATATTTATTGTCGTGGTATGGGATAATGTTGCAATATACCGAATTTACATATGAGGTTTACAATTTATTATTAATAATGAGATTTGATTCTTAAACATTATTTTTTGCTGATATTTTAGTTATTATGATGATAAATAATAATTTGTTTCCGAAAAAAGTCCATTAGCACCACTTTTTTTTAGAACTTTATAAGACTAAGCAAATAAATTTGATACAAATTACAATAGACCTTAGTATAAATTTCTTGATATTATATTGTTTGCAGACTGCACACAAGTATAAAAAACTGCGTCAGTTATGCGAACTAAACTAAAGTAACTGAGCTTTAGCTTTTGGTTTGCAACCCGCATTAACAATATAATTACGACTAAGCAAATATGGAATATTATAAATTTGAAAAAAAAAATACTTTTATACAGTTTAAGATATTAAAAAATGTAAATAGTTTTTTTCTGCCTTTGTTTAAATATTCACTACATATTTTATTGCAACACTAAGTAACTATGCATAATATTTCAAAATTTCAGTCTTTCGTATGTTTTTTTTTCTAATATTTTCTGAAATGCCGAGCACTGCAAGTTATTATAATTCTTTAACAACTTTCCAATTCCTAATAACTGACGAAACTACCTTTCTAAATTGTACGAATAGTATTCACTGCATAGTTTTCACTAAAAATATAAAACTCTAAATAAATACTAATCAATAACTGAATCAAACAAACAATTTTATATTGAAATATTATACTATCTATTATGTGTTATTAATTGCTATACTTTAGATCTTGAGAGATCGTTCGGATAATTATTTAACAGCTCAATTGTAAAAATAAAAAAGCCGAATAAGTTTACCTTATTATGTAAGTCACACTTTCATTAATATTAAATTCACCTTCACCTAAAGAATCCTTGTTAATATATTGTAAGATTATAACGATGCCAATTATATATCCCTAGATTTAATAATCTTTATTACTTAGGAGAATTAAACCCTCCTAATCTAACCCATCGGCCCTATCTTTGGTTTTGGTCTACATCGTGATTGACGTTTTGAGGATGATTATTCTATGCTCTCAGAGAAGGTTTGTTGTAAGAAGATTATAAAGAGTGGCTTTACTTTGTACGATCACAATTGCAATGATGCGTTAAGGACTAGAGTACCGCTAGAGTGTTTATAATTGCTATAAAAATTTAAACTTGAACAAAACTCCTTAAGTAATATCTTACTTAGTAATGAAATGACTATTGTGATATAAATGACAGAATTGATAACTATGTTTAAAAAGATTATTATTTAAATTATATGTAGGGTTTTCTCGATGGAGTTTAATGTATAATCTGATCTATCTTGTGTGCTGTTTGAGAAATCACAAGTTTGGCAAACACGCGCAATATATCGAAAGTGGGAGGGGCTGGTATTAAAACTTTGTTCTAGAATTGCAGCTATGATCTTGTTATTATCAGTTCACTGGAATGATTATTGTGTAGGAATTAAATGTTGCAAATTTGTAATTTATTCCAATAATCAAATAATAACTAGTTAAATTATATAAAATTATTTGCTTAGCTTTCTCTTTATTTTTCTTAATCTTAATGATACTTAGAAAATGCAAGTATCAACATGTCGTTCATAATCTAGTTGCATAATGTTTTATGCTATATAAAAATATTTGAAAAGTTTGTTATAGATTTTTCGAGATTCGATTTAGAATGGTGAATTGGTAGATGGTAGATTACGAGGTGAGTTTCAATTATGTATGGTAGTTTGGGAATTAGTTGAGTTGAAAAAACTACATGTTTCGTCATAAAATAATAAGCTAAATGTTGTAGATGTAGAAGTGTTAGTCGTTACTAAAAAAATTAAGTACTTTATACTAATGTGATGTGAAATAAAATAACCTTAATACTTATTACTTGTCACCAATCATATAATCTGGTTGGGCATTCCTAAAATACGTCATTATAATTATAATTATGAATGATGACACAGACAGAGTATGTTATTGGCAAGAGTATGGAAAACCAACACATCTTTTTCGGTATCTTCGTCATTTGCGATCTTCATCATTTATATCATCTTTTGCGATATGCCCTCATTTTGCATTTTTTTATCATTTTGAAAAAGCTAAATAAATAGATAAGTAAAATCCTATTTCAATAAACAATTCTTTTAGTAATATTTCCAATAAATATAAAAGTGATACGCATACAAAGAATGCTAATCTGTTTGTGATCCATGATAAGTTTGACAAAAAAATGTAAATTTATTGAATGCTGCATTAATTCTGATACATAACAACGTCGATATTAAATTCTTGTGTAATTTTTGCTTTATGGAAATATGGTTCTTGGTGTTTTGCTTATACTAAAACTAAAAATAAAAACTTCACGTTATTGACTAAAAATTTAAAATGATGATTGAATTGAATCTAATATTTTAATTCATTTATCTATTTATGTCTGCTGTGAAACTTCTTAGCTTTTTATTATTTAAATAGGTTGATTACAGAAATATACATAAACAATAATACACAAACCATTCATCGTTTATGATTGGTACTCGTTTGTTCGTCCGTTAGTAAATAACTCGTCCGTAGTTTTGTAAATATAAATAAAAACCCCCGATTAAAAAATACTTCTAAAAAGAATAAAAATAATATTATTATGTACTTTTTTAAATATTTTTTTTTGCTTTTATAGTTATGTCACTGGTTTCTTTATTATACTAAGTGAACCTACGGACACACAAATTTTCAGTTGTTGAAGTATTTCTATCAATCGATCCTAATATTATAAAGAAGAAAGATTTGTTTGAAATGAATAGGCTCCGAAACTACTGGACCGATTTAAAAATATATTTTACCTTTAGAATCCTACGTTATTCCTTTGATGAACATAGGCTATATATAATACAAGAAAAAATAAGGATGAAATTTTGACAATGTAATAAATTATAACGAACATTCGAACATTCGGCGCATTTCTAAACATTAACATTCCATACGATATAAAACTATTTATGACTTTCTTCCTGTTTATTCTTAGATCTGAGTAAGTGTTCTTCTCTTTCAATAATTGTGTACTTCAATAATTGTGTAGATAAGATTTGGAAGTTAATGGTTACTTCGCTAATTAATTCAACTTGGGATATTTATTGAGCTTGAGGTGTAGGTTAAAAATTCAAAGTAAAACTCTTATATTATTACTGTAGTGTTAAAAGTTATAGAAGACTTTAAAACAATTGTTAATTATTGAAATATTGTAATTGTAATATTGTAATTACGAATATACCTACCAAAAATTACCTTGCTGCAAATACCCTAATACACCATATCTGGCATAAATACCTGCAAAGAAATAGAAAGACAGCAGCACCTAGAAATGAAATTACTTATATATAGTTGTGTAAATATACTGACCCATACTTACATGTTGTAAATTCCCTAGTCATACTACACCTGATGTAAATACCTTCAAAGAAATAGATAGTGAGAAAACCGTGGCTAAAAGAAGGAAATAATCGTAAAATAACGTTGATATGTAAATAATCTATAAACACAATTAAAATGTATAAATTAAAACACAAGATTTCTGAAGACCAGATATAAATAATAAATACATACAATACCTTGTATATAACCTATACCTGTTAAGATAAGCGCCGAATAATAATAAAGGAAACACACCAAATAAATAGGAACAACATAAAATAACTCACCACATAGTATAAGATGACAAAAGGTCGTAGAAAACCATGGCTCATACTTTGATAAATTAAATACATTATATTTAAAAATATTCGACTTTTTGTTCCTCACATACACAACGCCAATTTAAATTAATTGCAAGGACCTAATGTTATATGTATGTTTATATTTATATAGAAATTAAAAAATATTATTCAAAAATAGCTTTTATTTCTTTTTTCACACCGTATCTGTTATACGATACTGATACGGTCTCTCAGTTGGTAGAGCGACGAAACGGTTTCCCAGTAGTCGCGGGTGCGAATCCCTGCCCGTATCGGTTTATTTTTCATTCTATATTTATAAAAATTAAATGAAATATCATTCAGTGGTTGGGTGAGAGAGAAAAAACTTCCAAAAAAACTTAATTTTTCGTGTGTCTAATCACTAAAATCGATTTTTTTATTTATAAATTGTTATTGTATTATAATTGTTAGCTATCTACGTTCAGATTACAAAATAAGTGAATAATTATTATAATATTATGACTATCATTTAGCAAAAATATATAGAGGTTATGTTACGGTTCTAAATCTTAAAACGAACCGTTTTGTGTTGGGTATACTATTACATAATTCAAGGGTAAAGCTTATTATACCCTGAACTTATTTTGTTTGTGGTTTTAGTGACATAAGAGTGGTTACATTTTAAAAAGGGAACCAGTAAAATGTTTCTCGTAATTTTCCATTTGTTTTACTTTATGTCAAATGAGTGAATCTAATGAAGAAATTCTATACATTTTAAAGTTGTATTACAAAAAAGGAAAAAATAAGATGCAAGCCGTGAAAAAAAATGTGATGTTTATAGACACAAAGTTTAAACCTTTTTTACTTCGGGAATTTTGATATCTTTGACATCATATCGCTCAGGGTCACCCTGTTTCAATTAAAATGAACCCAATTTTTGAAAAAGTCGACTAAAAATGTAGAATTGAAACCAATTTTTGAAAAACTGGACCAATAATATTGATTAAATTGATGGTAGTTACAACATACCTTAAAAATTGGAAATAGACCACAAAACAGTTTTGACAAATTTGAAAAAAATTGTGTACAGAAAAGAGTTCCATATTTGGGTGTCAATATAAGCTCACTGAAAGAAATCTAATGTACCGTACCCATTTGCGATTCTTTACTGAGGCTTTCATGAAAACGACCTGTTATTGATTACTGGGTGATGAAAAGTGGATCACATATGATAATAACTTTCCCCCACCTTAAACACAGCTAAGTTTTAGCTACCAGAAACTGGCATTCGATAAAACTATATATAACATATGTATACCTAATTATAGATAGAAAGATCTTGAGCCGTAGGCCCTGAAAATACTTCGAAACTTCAACGGAACCAATCGGATTCAGACATATTGGCGTTGGAAAATGTCACTAACGTTGTCTACGCACATAAGTTTCTTGCCACTAGGGAGACTTTAAAAAATTTCTCGCTGACTTTGCTAGATTTTCTCGCTAACATTTGGATTAAATGAAAATTCTTAAAATTACACTTCCGGTTACCGATTATAACGTACTTTTAAGTAAATGTAAAAGTAATTAGCTTTAAAATATTGACTCTAGTAAAGCAATGTGTATAAAACACCCGTTACTCGCTGATAGCTAAAACGGCTCGTCAGAATTTAGCAGCAAAGCAATTGGAACCGCGGTGGTGTGCGGTCCTCCTACTTAATTATCCCTGTTCCAACGCTCCCCTTATTTGCAACAGAAAAACACCATATCGAGGGAAAGGATACCATTAATCATGCGTTACGAAACTTGAGCATAGTTTTGAATAGCATCAATCAATCAAGCAGCACGCATATGGAACAGAGGTTTTAAGATTATGCCTTAAATAAAGTTTGTATCTCCAATTAACTGAAATATATGACAACGAATGCGTTTAAGCATTACAATGTCTTTATTTTATAATAATAGGTGTTCTTCACGCTTTGAAGTATCTTATTTCAAAATAAATGTGATAAAGCAGAAATTTTACGAAACGAATATTTTATATAGGGCCCAGTTTTCAAAAATATAGTATTTTTATGACAAATCACTGCAACGACTCAGACTATCAGCTAACTAATAATCACAAGCTTCAATCCTACAAAGTTTTAATATAGTACCACCCACATTCGGTACATTGCGCGTGTTTACCAATTTATGCTTCCTCTAACAGCACAAAACTAAGATCCAATTACAAATTAAAGTGCGTCTAATTGCATCTATTTTGAAACTTGAAAAAAAAAAACAAACATGTAGTTTATTCTACCTAATTCTACCTAATTTATTCATTGTGTGTCAAATTGCTTATATTAAAAAATATATAGGTAATAAGTATTGTGAACTACAAGCTTTAAATGTTAATTATCAAAAATTTCAAAATTATTTTCCCTTTTTTGATACTTTTAAAACCCTCAAGGAATAATTTAATTACACAAATATGTATTTATATAGGTCTTTATGTAAGTATTTAAATCGTTAGACCAATAAGCCTGATATAAAGTCACGGTAAATATAGTTTGAAATACTATATATATAGTATAGGTAATGTTTTCATTCAATAATATTACAGATACATTAACCACTGCTTATTGCATAAGTATCCTTTTCGTTTAAATTACAGTTTTACTGTATTATAAATTTAAGGCATTCTTAAAAAAGTTAAAGCTATTTTAGACCATAACAAAACAGAATAATGAACATAAATACGAAGTAAAATAATCATCCTCGGAGACGTCAATCACACGGTGGACCAAAACCGAGGATAAGGCCAAAGGGTTGGATTATAAGGGTCTTACTCTGGTGAATGTTATTAATCAGAGGATAATAGGTTAATTAATTTCCTTTAAATATTTTATAAACAATTGGCTTGTTTAAAAATATTGTACGTGAATTAAACAAAAAAAATATATTTCATTTAAGGAAAGTTTTGTAGTAATTAAAATCGGTCTTGTTAAGAAATTAAAGGCGATCACATATAGAATGCTTGATTAATCGAGGCGGACATCGATACGGTAGCTCAGTTGGTAAAGCAACGGGACGCTTTCCCAGTAGTCGCGGGTTCGAATCCTCGTATCGGTTTTTTTTTTCATTCTATATTTATATAAATTTAAAAATAAATATTACTGAGGTTTATAAATTATCTTTTAGGATGCTAGTTAAGCTTAAAAATGTGTTGATACTTTCATTGGTTTTGTATTTATAGAGGACATTCGGCGTTATATTTCAATGTACCGGGTATTTTAAAAATTGAACTTGTTTCCTGATTTTATTATACATATGTAGCTATTGTAGGAATGTATGTAGGTATAATATATTAAAAAAAAAGCATATCTATTCAAGTACAAATTATTCAACTTCTTATATCGGCTTATTTTGTTCACAGATATTTCGCGGTATCTTCATCCTTCAAAATAGCGAGTATCCCACGAGCAAATCAAAATGCCTACACACATGTGCCTATATTTTAATTTTCTGTAATCCGCCAACCACTTACATAGAATCTTATAGTTACATTAATATACTAACATTTAAATTATCGTGTTAGATATTATATTTTTATTTTTTTTTGCAGAAATTAACGCCAGAGGAAACAGTTACTACATACCGTTTTATGAAGTACGTGGTCGCAGCCTGATTCCTAATATCTCGCACAAAACATCCGGTATAAAATAATGGTATATTATAATATAAATCATGTGATATAATAACTATACGTTCAAAATGTGGTATTAATTTTCTAAAAATCTGTTTTGCGTCAAAACTGTAGTACATGTTATCAATCTATTTAAGAAAATTTGGCACGTAATGTACAAAAACTTGGCGTGCAATACAAAAAAAAACCTTTATGATGTAAATGATAATACTTATTTTATTAAAGAAATCCAATACTATTCGGGATCTCGAAAACGGTGCCGCCTACCAGGAGCTAATCGTAGCTAAGTTCAGTATTCAGATTCAGTTCAGTGGAGGATAACGTAAATATATACACTAGAGCTCTATTAAAGACAAAAGAAAATTTCAGAAGAACGAACAAGAAAAGACCTATTCGTTTAAATGTCTTGAGGTGGTTGGAATTCACAAAAATATGTTGTTGTTGGGACTTGACTGTTGGTAGGACAACAAGCAACGAATTTACTGTTCTGTCTTCGGTCACTGAAAATTTATTCATTTGTTATTAATGCAGTGCATATATTTTATATGATATTTATTTGTGAAATTACGATATTTATGCATTAATTTTACGATGTTTATTTGTAAAATTTCACAATTAAATTTTCGCTTCATTAATAAAAATATTATGATACATGATACAAATACGTCCACAAACAGGTTGCTTGCTCAAAGTAACGAGTATTTCATAAATGCAAGCCATTCTAAATTCTTTCCTTTTATATTTCATGTCATTATGGAAGCCGCTTTAAATTGCTTTATCTAACTTTTTACAATGTGAATTTTAATAAACCACTTGTTTTGTTTCGTTTTATGAAAATGAAAACCGTGCCATTTTATGTTTGTGAATTCTATACATATCTGCCTCTTCACTTATAACTGTTATATAAAACGTTAAGCCAGTTACTGCTTAAGTAGAATTTACAATAGTGAAAAAGGCTATAGTGATGATTTGTTATGGACGACAATTCGATTTTATTTCATCAGCAACTTCCTTCTTTCAACCTAATTTTGGGCTTGGCCCAGTATGTTTTTTCCTTTTATTCTTCCCTGGCATTCGTCATTTATATAGACACTCCCTTCTGCATATTTCGATCGTCAGATGACGATTCCTTTGCATCTATCCACTTCCATATCTAAAAGTCTTCAAAAACATACCTATCATCCTTATAATATGCCCATCGAATGAAAGACGACTTCCTCTATTTTTCCCTGACACTGACACTACACCCGAGCTTCCCCTAATATACTCATTTCTCATCCTATTCATTCTTGTTACCCGATACATTTATCTCAATATTCTATATAATCATTTTCATTGCATTGCTTTCGACGCCCAGCACTCAGATCCATATATAACGACAAGCCTAATATTTTTTTAATAAATTTTCCCCTTTAGCTTAAGAGGTAATCGAGGATCTCACGTCGGCCCCGTGATCTGCCACAATTTCATCCATCCCGCGGGTATTCTGTACTTTACATCCTGGTCAATTTTACCATTGTTTCGTATGACAAAAACAAGTTAACGAAAATCGCAGTAGAAAACATATCATCCAAATCAATAGGAACAAAAGAGGAGACCAATACACATAAAATCGTAGATCAGGTGTTCTGTTCTGGTTATACTTATTTTCAAGCCATTTATATTGTTCTTGTCAAAATTGCCAAAGCTTAATCTAACGCTCAATACACATTAATAAGTTCTCAATTCCATTTGTTATCTATTTTCTTTTTTAATTCTTTCACGGTAATCTAATCAAGTTAGCAAAAATCACAATACATAGAACATCGATACCTCTTAATTCAAAATCGTACCTTTTGCTGAAGTTGTTTAATGAACTACACGATTTGGTATTGTTATTTTTTTTTATTTACCTTGGTAGCTTATTTGTATTTTGATTGTTTTTTTAGCAGTCGCCCGATGCAACGACTTCAATTAGTACATAATAATATTATTTCAACTTTTGTAGAGGTTTTTGTATGGGGGTTTTTATTTTTTTTTTCACTTGTATAAGTATTTACTGTTAATATTGCATAGGAACCTTTTACCCGCACCAATAAAACATCATTATCTTGGAGACGACTGCTTCTATTTCCAACAAACATATCTAAAAACCATCTTGACGGAACATGCTCTCAATTAAAAAACCGCAATTATATTCGTCCACTCGTTTAGCTGCAACGATACCACAGACAGACACATAGATACACAGATAAACAGGTCAAACTTATAACACCCTTCTTTTTGGGTCAGGGGTAAATTAAAATTAAACAATAAAATACTTTGTTTAGGTTATCTCTCGTTATCCTTTATATAGTTATATAGTATAGTACAGTACAGTACAGAACGGTATAGTATAGTTTATCCTTTCATTCCATTAAATGCATTGTTTGCTGTAAGCCTTTACTTTTAAAGTATTTCTCAACTAACAGAACCAATAATGTAAAAGTATAATGTTAAAATCGAAATATACCTTAGAGTTTTTCTTAAGTATTTATTAATGTCATTATAATAACGAAATTCTTCTAAATTTATAACGAATCCACAGCCAAATTTCCGAACAGGAAATTAAATGGAAATTAGTACATATCGCATCATAAATCGTCATCAATCAGTATATCGTTTACATATATTCATTTGCACAACATGTCATATACACTGCGTAGTGTTCATTCATGCAGAATCCAATATTAATACTCTCTATGAAATAATTTTGGCAATTCATGTTATTTTAAATTCACCCATAGTGAGATTTTGAAGCATGTTTTTAAATATTATCAAAGCCAATTAAAAATAACTACTGTAAACATTTTAAATATAATATATTAAATATGTAAATATTAAATAAATTAATAATTAGCCTGAACAGAAGGTAAATATTATCTTCTATTATATTGTATCGGGCAAAGTTAAGAGGGAAAGGGAAGAGAGTGTGTTTTAAAAATAAACAGGATGAGCTTGTCGAGGTGGTATTGGCTTTGTTTCTCAATAAAAAAAAA
Organism: Napeogenes inachia; assembly: GCA_959347355.1. Taxonomy (NCBI): domain Eukaryota; kingdom Metazoa; phylum Arthropoda; class Insecta; order Lepidoptera; family Nymphalidae; genus Napeogenes; species Napeogenes inachia. Next base: position 19,627,467 of record OY365795.1, read on the forward strand.
AATAAATAAGTTTAAAAAACCGGGAGAGCTTTAGACCACTCATTGAAAGTTATATCTCTTTTTTAAATATAAGGACAAATTACACACATTGATCTAACCCCTAAGTAAGTAAATTATTTCAAACCCAGAAACACATACATGATTGTCTCATTTTTAACTTGTTATTTATTCTTTAAATTAAGCACATACAAGATAATTTATTATAAGAACATCAAATTTCTTTAAGAAAATAAGTAATGTTTAATCATACTTAATCATAGATAAAAATGTTTTTTAATTACAATTTATTAGTAACATTCTCAATAATCATTGGTATATTAACATTGTTATCTGCTACAATATCACCTATGTCAACGTTTTCCTTTCTATATATATATATATATATATATATATATATATATATATATATACATATGTTAACAAATGTTTATAAGGGAATACTCAATTACATCCGTAAAATTTTTATCTGTATACTAATAATTGAATTTTTATATATGCTTCATAGTGTGAGAAATTAATAGGTATTGCAAACTTTTTGTGATCGTCAATAGAAAGAATATCTAATTATGTATTTAAAATATAGATGGAGGAAATATCGCAAATTATTTATAACAAAAAGTAAGTAAATTAAATATTAAATGTAAATTATGTATAATGTACTTCTACTGTACTGTTCATTTTTTCGGGACAAAAAAGCTACATTTTGAATTTTACTAACAATGCCTGAAGCATGGGATTTTAGCGTTTACCTGTTTATCCAACCTGCTTGCAACTAAAGAACGTCATATAAAAATTAATTGCTGAAGAAGTGCTGCGACTGAATTATAGGTTTATTTCTAAAACAGGGTGACTCTTTGAATAATATTATATAAAAATTGTAACATAAAAATGTAAGTACTGATCTTTTTCTTGATAATAAGTTGTATTCACTGGAAACTGTTTCGTACCAAGAGTTTTTGTACATTTTAAAACCTATATGAAATTGTAACTCATCTTTATTTTCCCAACACAACACACAAAAATGCACAAAATATGCCCGACTTGAGATTAATAGTTTAATGATTTATAGGTCCAGCAGACCATTCAGAGTTATAACAAAAGCACTAGTTTTCTAGCGCCCGATTTCATTAGTTAGTTTCTTTGTTTTTTGTATATTGATAGTTTTTATCAGGTCGTTAGGAAGTTTCGGTTTGAAGATTAAACCAAAATCTCATCACGCTAATTTGCATAGGCGGAAGTGAATATATGACAAGTCAGGAAGGAAAGGAAAACGTTGACTTAGGTGGTATTGTAGCAGATAACAATGTTAATATGCCAATGACCATTGAGAATGTTACTATTAATAATAAAATTGTAATTAAAAAACATTGTGATGTATTCTTAAGTATGGTCAAACATTATTTATTTATTTTCTTAAGGAAAGTTGATGTTCTTATAATAAAATATCTTGTATGTGCTTAATTTAAAGAATAAAGAACAAGTTAAAAATATTTCTTTTAAATTAATCTATTTAATTTGTAAATATTTGTATTTATTTTGATCTTATAGAGAGTACTAAAATTTGATTCTGCATGAATGAACACTACGCAGTGTATATGACAAACTTTTAATAATATATATGTTATAATTGCGTATAAAAAATACAATAAGAATCCACGTAGTACTGTTTTATAATACGGGTAAAGAGAAATTGCTGATATAATTTTCCGCGAACACATGGTGTTTTGGAAGTATAGGGGAGAAAGCTATTTTGTTAATGGACCACGATGGAAAAGAAAACTTAATCAAGCGCGAAAACCGCCGTGATTTCTTCGCCTTACTACGAGAGATATATTGGGGGTTAAAGATCGTTAATAACATAAAATCTTCTAAACACCCTCAACCTAATTTTTCATTTCATATGTCAGTATTATCAACGATCATGTGTTACTCTCGTTATTGCAAAAAATCCATAAACCTTCTGAATATTTTTTTAAGTGATTGTTATTTTTTTTCTAATAATATAATAAGAAAGCTTTGTAATACAAACATACATGTTTAGAGTATCTTAACTTATACAATTTACTTTTGAATCCATTATTGACTGATTTTCTTAGTCATATTCTCGATGGTAAAGTTAGGATTATATTTACAGACGTTTTGTTTCGGAATTTATGTGAGTTACATAAGCGTGAAAGAATGTATTGAACGCCTTTCTATTTAACATTACACAGACAAGTAAAAATACATGCTGTAGTGTCAACAGCATGCATTAATTACTTCAATAATAGGATTAATCTTCCGAAAATATGACCACAACAAACTCAACTTTTATATAACAAAATGAATAATATGTAATGTAAGTGTTATTCATTTTCTTATTGTTCATACATTTTAACATTGTTCACTGCTTAAAAGATTTTTCATTTACTTGAAGATTTACAGCAAAAAAGTTTCTCTCGCTTCGATGCGAAGTTTTGGTAATTGTAGAATTTGGATTTTTTTGTGACCTCGTACTTTGCCATTAATCTTAGAAACAAAAGTCAGTGAGTTATTAGAGTAACAGTGTAAGACGACAGATTTAAATTGTCCACTCAAATTGATGTTCAATGAAATATTGATGTGATTATTAGAGTTAATTATGAATATATATATATATATATATATATATATATATATATATATATATATATATATATATATATAATTATTTTTAATAAGATTTGATAGATTTTAACAATGTAATAAATAAACACTTTGTCTATATTACTATACAAATTTCCTGTCCATTTTTTTCACATAATTTTTTATATATTAAAAATAATAATTGTACCTATTATTGTAGAAAATTTAAGTTTATTGGGGAGGCAGGACCGTTAATAAAAAAATGTACACAAGGGGTAATTTCTTTAAAGAATAAATGAATACTTTTATTATATAACATCAATTAATCAATGTTTAATTTTGGCAGGAGTCCATTTATATGACCTCTATTTATTATTCATTAATTGCTTATAAAACCGCGGAACACATTATAGCAGAATCGTTGTTGTATGCTATAATCGTACACACGATAACAATATGCTTCATGTTGGAAATTGCTAATATATTATGGAAAATTTTATGTCTTTCCTCATCTTGCAAACTCATAATATTTTGAGGCATATTCTGCATTGAAAGCATTTTTACTGCTTTCTCGATCGTAATTTCTATGAGTATCGTCATGTAAAATCATTTAACTCTACTAATTTTTACATCTTAATACCTTTCTATATTTTTATATTCGTATAAAAATATTACAAAATATTTGAACTTCTATAATTATCAAATTTTGATAAATTTGTACGTTGCTTATATTTTTTTTATAAGTCATTTTTCAAAGTCAGCAAACTATTTTCTTGTGTTAAGGGTGGTAGGCGACGACACAGATACTTATAAATACATATAATAAATACTCCGAATAAATTTAATAAACGACCAAACTTTGAAATACAGATGTTATGCTCATTACATACATCCCTGTCCCTGTCGGGAATCGAACCCGAGGGCCTCTGCGCCGTTATACGTCAAGTGTTACATAAAACAGGTAAAACATATAACCCAGATAGGTAAAGATTTTTAAAAGATTCCTAATAGAAAATTACCATATATAACTTAAACTGCCGTAGTGGGTATAAGTTAGCTCAATAGCAATTTTAAATATGGGAAACCGTCCTGTAGCTCTTGATAGAGTGACGGCTATTAAAGTTTCATCATTACACACATTACTATTATTAAATCTTTCCATAATAAACAGAAGAGTGAAGACTATTCCATAAAAAGCAGGCAGCGGTTCTGGTATGTTGATGCCGGAGACGACAACGAAGACGACGGATCCACCGGGTTATCGGATGATAATCCGGTGGATCCGTCGTCTTTCGGATAACAATCCCTAATCACACATAGAATGCTTAATTTACCAAGATGGACAGCAATGTCGTACGTGTACGGTATCTCAAATGGTGGAGCGACGGGACGGTTTTCCAGAGGTCGCGGGTTCGAATCCCTGAACGTAACGGTTTATTTTTCATTCTATATTTATATAAATTTTAGCTTACGCTAGTCAAAGTAAAAATCCAAAAAATTATGTTTGTAAAATAGGTGCGTACATATATTCTGAGTAGATATTTATGTACGCACACCTAAGGGTACAAACCCATTTATTACACGTAGTGATAAGTCTGTTTAAATATTTCTCTTAGCTGCTTCAGTTTTTATCATTTTAGGGTCTTTTTGATAAAACGCTGCAATCTGTTTTATTTATATAGAGTAATTACAATTAAAAAATTAAATTTAGAAATAAAAATATTCAATACAATTTTATATTATATAAATTACTGATTAAATGTATTATATGTGATTAGTTTATCAGGTTTATTATTGCTATGAAATTAAACATTTGGAAGTATATTTAAGTCACAATAACGAGTTTTCACTGAATATTTATAAAATACTTCATTATTTGCTATTTAACACCAGCCTTACGTAACATTTTCTAATTATCATTATATAATCTAATATTATTAAACACAATTTTTTGGTTGCCACGGGGAAATCAAAATGTAAGCGCGCCCAAAAAGTAATAGATTACTACAGTACGAATTACTATAATAATTTTAATCTTAATATAATAAGATTAGAATAAGAAATAAGAATTTAGGGCTTTCGATAAGTTATAATATAAAGTCTAAATCGAACAGAAAAATGTTTACAAAAAATATACTGATATTCGTCTGAAGAACTGTTTGCTTATTCTGTTGGCATAGTTTTGAACAATTGCATAATTTTCATTCTTTGATAATTATTCAATTAAAAATATTTCATGTTATTTGAGGTGAATGACAATAACTTGAAAATAATACTTATTTTATAAGAGAAATCCAAAACAATACGGAATTCAAAAAAAAAGGTATCTTCTACCGGGAACTGGGCCTAGCTAAGATCAGTATTACACATGTGTATTAAAACATTATTAAGTTGTTATTTTTGTAAGACATATATGTCTTTGTTACGATATTCATTTGTAAAACGTCACTATTAAATTTTCCCTACGCTAATAAAAATATTATTATATATAATACAAACACGTCAAAAAACAGGTTGTTTGTTCTTTTTGTGTCGAGTATTTCATAAATGCAAACCATTTTAAATACTTTCCTTTCAAATTTCATGACATTACCAAAAACGCTTTAGATTGTTTTATTACAACTTTTTAGAATGTGAAATTTAATAAGCCACTTGTTTCGTTTCGTTTTATGAGAACAAAAACCACGCCGTTTTATATTTTAAAAACTTATTGCTTGTGCATATCTGCGTCTTCATTTATAACTGTTACATATAATGTTTTTATGACGCCACGTTAATGTATTTGAAGCTTAAGTAAGATTTACAAGAAAGAAAAACAGTAATAATAATAGTTTTTATTGATGGCAATTCATTATTATTTATAGTATATATTATGATGTATATTTTTACATATTATTACATAAAACATTTCAATTTGACCTAAGGTTAGTCTTATGAAGAAATATTGAACATATCAACAAAATGATTCAGATTTCCCAAAGGTAGCCCTCAATAAATTTTAATAAAGTCACAATTTCATTTGTTATCTATTTTCTTTTTTCCAATTGTTTCACGAAAATCTAATCGAGTTCGCAAAATCACAATACACAGAACACTGATATCTCTTAATTAAAATCGTACCTTTTGCTCAACTCGTTTAATGGTTAAAATGAAACGAAACAATAAAACACTGTATTTAGGTTACAAATGTTATTGTTTATGCTTTCATTTCATTTGGTGAATTGTTTGCTCAAAGCTCATATTTTTAAAGTAGCTCTCAACTAATATAACCAACAGTGTAAAAAGTATGACGGCACTCACTATAATTTAACGGTAATTATTAACTCTATTGATATTGTCATAACTTGTATTAATGTCGTGACGTAACGAGTTTCGTGATCACGGTTGTTTGAAGGGGTAAAAGTTACACTTTAAATATTGGAGAGTAGTGAGTCGGTGGTGGATTTTATTAGACAGAGTGATACGGTTCGGGCCCTCCAGACGGGACCAGTGGTGCACGTAACTTTGATAATTATATACCTACTAAGTAATTTGTGATGTAGTTGACTACCCACATTTAATACAAGAATTAGCATACTGTGTATTTGTGGTTTAATTACCTGAGACCTAGGCCACGGATCTTGTATTAGTACTGGTACTATGACTCCCTCAATAATGAACAAACCGCTAAAATACCTCGATCTCCGACAAGTTTAATGATCAAATCAAAATATAACTTATTTTTAGTTTTTCTTGGTAATGTCATTATAATAACGAAATGATTCACAGTTCTGCCAAATTTATAACAATCTGACAGCCACATTTCAGAACAGGAAATTAAATGGGAATCAGTAGGTACATATCGCATTATAAATCGTCATCAATCATCTTATCGTTTACAGATATTCATTTACACAGCATGTTATATGTGTCAGCACGCAGTGCGTGGTGTTCATTCTTGCAGAACTAAATTTTAATATTGTGTATGAGATCGTTTTTTGCATTTAATGTTATTTAAAACTCACTTACAGTTATGGTTGGTAACGATAATTTTAAATATTGTCAAAGTCAACTAAAAATACCTACTATAAGTATTTTAAATATAAAATAATTGACAACATTACCAAAATATCGTAATAAAAATTAAAACTACCTCCGCATAATATGCGCATAACATAATATGTCTTAATATTATCCTCATATTATGAGGATAATTTTAAGACTCATTTTCACTAGAAGTTGAAGCAAGTTGAGAAAAAAAGACAAAAATACCTCAAGGTTCTTTCTCATTTTATTTTTAACCCCTGACCCAGAAAGAGGGGTGTTATAAGTTTGACTTGTATATCTGTGTGTCTGTCTGTGGCATCCTAACATCCAAACGCGTGAGTAAATTTGATTGCGGCTTTTTTTAATCGAATGCGTGGTCCGTCGAGATAGTTCTTAGCTATATTTGGTCGAAATAGGAGCCGTAGTTTTTCAAGATATTGAGCCTTTATTGGTGTGGGTTAAAGGTTTCTATGATATACTGATAGTAAACACTTTACCCATAAAAAAAATGTGTACTCGTAAGTTCATTTAGAATTTAATAAAAACTAGTATCATATTTTTAAAAAGCAGAAAAAAAATATTACAAAAAATCCCCGATACAAAAAGACGTACTTATTGAAGTCGTTGCGTCGGGGCTAAATATAATCGCTTAATAAAGGAACAAATCGATGTGCAAGTAAGTTATCAAGGCTAATAACGAGGACACATCTATTTCATCAACTCTTCCCTTGTTGATGTGATGTAATATCTTATAATAATAACATGTATCAAAATAAATGAACACAAATTAAAACAAATTAAGATTTTTTTGTATTGGATATATGGACGTGAGGTCCCACAGATCGCAATTGAAGTTTAATGCAAAATAATTTCTGGCATTTACAACTAATGACACAACCTCCCGCCTCAGCAGTCGTTTCGATACCAAAACCGAAACTACTGAGCACCTTAATAGTGAGGAGTGAGTGGAAGTAACTAAACACGAAGTTTGGAAACTGCGAGCGGTTTCAGAGACCGCGTGTCCATAGTTAAAGGTCAATGGAGCACAACGGAAAAGAAAATTCAATCAAGCACACGAACCTCGGTGATTTCTTTGCCTAACTACGAGAGATATATTGGCGTCTAGAGGTGTTTTTTTCACAGAAAACGTTACCAGCAAAACCTAAATTCTTCTTAACATCCTCAACCTAACTTTTACAATGCGAGCATTATTTATGGCGAGTTACTCTCGTTTTCGCAAAGAATATAAACATATTTTTTATTAACTACTCAATATAAATAAACGTTCTGAATACTTTTGATTAATAAATGAATATTTAATTTATATCAAATAATAGAAAGGTTAAAACGAAGATAAGGTTAAAACTTTTTATTTTCTATCGTCACAAATATTTAATGATATTTTCTTTAACCGTAAATGTTATACAATATATTCAAATATATTTTCGAACGAAAATAAATATTTTGTGTTAAAATTTATAATAGTATATTAAAAAAGTCAGTTGTATTTATCTATTATTGTAAGAAACTTTAGATTATTGGAAAGGCAGGCATTATCGTAAATGAAAATTGTTTATATGAGGGTAAATGCCTTATAAGTATAAATAAATACTTTTGTAATATAATAACATCAATTAATGGATTTTTAATAGTGCAGGAGTCAATTTATGCGATCTCTATTTATTGTTATTTAATTGCTTATAAAACACCAGCACATATTATAGCAGAATCATTGTATGCTATAATACACACGATAAGATTATGCTTCATGTTGGAAATTGCTACGATATTTCGGTATATTTTATGTTTTCCCTGATTTTGCAAATTCATGATAATATATTGAGGCATATTCTTCACTGAAAGAATTTTTACTGCTTTCTCCATCGTAATTTGTATGATTTTCGCCATGCAAAATTATATAACTCTTCTAATTTGGTTCATTTTGTACGAAAATAAATATTTTTTTAACAATTTTGTACATAACTAATAATTTATATAAATATAGAATGATTAATAAAACCGATACGGGTAGGGATTGGAGCCCGCTACCTCTGGGAGACCGTCCCGTAGCTTTACGTCCGTAGAATTGCGAGCGAGAGTTATAACAGCAAATTCTCGCTATAACCTACTTAAAGAGCTTGGTCTTTCTAGAACAAGCACCTGTTCATTTCTAGAATGTATTTCAAAGGCGGCATTAGTAGGTTCTTTCAAATTTGGTTAGGTAGGAAGAGGAGTGCAGAGGGTGAAGGCGAGCATTTCTTCGCATAATAAAGGGGCCCCTTAAAGCTACTCCTGGGTTGCAAGTTCCAGGCACTGTTTGCACTGTTTTCTTGTAACACGATGGGCCCGGCACCGGCACGTGAATTCATGGAATCCTAAGAAGCTTCGTCTGTCTATAAACTTCTGCAAAGTTGGAAACTGTTGCAAAGTTAGAAACACTGGTTAGGATTTTTGAAAGAAACCTAATAAATGTCACTATTGTCCAGATATAGATGTTCACATTTAGAATGCTTAATTCACCGAGACGGAGAGCGATGCGGTAGCTCAATTGGTAGAGCAATGGGAAGGTTTCGCAGAGGTCGCGGGTTCAAATCCCTGCCCGTATTAGTTTATTTTTCATTTTTTATTTATATAAATCTCAATTACTCACTTCTCATGACTTTACATGTTTATAGCGATTTTCAAACATTAACTAATAATTTAATTCTTTTATTCTATTTTTAAGAAGCTCATTATGGTTTAACCGACCGTACGCTTTTAACGTGGCCTATAAACTAATAAAGAAAGTTGCAAATGCGTTACCATGTGGAATAGGTCAGATAAGAAGAGTACGAAAAATAATAGAAAAGGAGTATCTCTCTTACTCGCAGATGTTCAGTTAGGGAATGTTAACAACTTACGACGAGGAACATTCATATGAGCTGCAGTCGATTTAGGTACTTTATAACTTAATAAATAATCATATATACATAATCATAATAATAAATAAAAATGGTAATATAACGCATTCGCGATATAATTTGAATATGATTAAAGAAAAAACATTATACCTATAATTTTAAGACAATAAATCGGTTTATGAGCTTTGGTAACTTGAAATATTCTTAAATTACATTTCTCTTTTAATATCTATTTTAAATAGTCTATATTACTCAGGCATTTAATATGATGTTCTAATAATATCTTTTAACTAAGTAGATAATTTTTATCAAAATAATGACATGAACATTTTTGTTTTTATTTCTTTGTTAAAAACTACATTATTTTTACACGGAAAAATGGTGTAGCTAATCAAATATATGTAAATATAATATCAGTGTACCTTTTGAGGGTCCTCAGGCAATGATTAGTGATTATGCTCGAGTTATATTTAGATATCATCTGTTTACTAGAATATATTTAAAGTTTCAAATAAGTCTTTAAAAATGTTCATTGAATAAAAAAATATATAATGTATTTTTAATGTTAATATATTACTCATATTAATATATTACTCATATATTACCTAATATGAGAAATATATTAACATTAATATATGTTTTATAATATATTGTTTATCATATTGATAATATATTGTTTATCAAATATGGTAAATTGTTAACATAAACTAAGAACAAAAAAGGACCAAGTATTTACCCTTGAGGTATTCCTATTTTTGCTTATGTATCTGAAGAAACGGCACCACTTAAACTAACTAAACGCCACCATTTAGTCTAAGTGAGAGTTACATTAAGACTAGAAATTATCATTCAGGTGATGTGGCAAGTACCCCGTCCTGCACAGAACGATATCTCAATCATACATTTTTATAATTTATCATTATATAGCATAGTTATCAAACCAGACCAAGAAAAACTACAATATTGTATTAATGTAGCTTAATTTTTTTCTATTAGTTCTTACGTGTTACTAATATCACAGATAACCGAGGTTTATATATTTATCACTATATTGTTTCACTTCTATTAAACCTTTTAAGTAAATTACATTTTAAAATGTGAATATTGTACTTATACTGGGTTATTTGTATGTACATTTCAAAATCTCCCTCTCTCTTCAGGATAATCAATTAGTTAATGTTTAATTAATTTAATGTCGTAGGTTCGAAGTATCAATTTAATAACTGTTAGACTTCTAAGATTCGAGTTCAGTGTTACAGCAAGATCGCGTTGAACCATTTTCATATCAAGTGATTAATATTCATTTTTATTAATTTATATATTTTTGAAGTGAATATATAACTAAATATAATGTTAATATAAAAAAACGCTCGTTTATTATAAAAAAAATTGTTTGGTTGTTTGTTTTATGGGAGTATCTCTTGAATGTTTATTTTTTTAGTTTTTTATATCTTCTGTTAAAATTTGAACTCTCTAGCTATCACGGCTCACGATATATCCTAGCAGTAGTACCTTTTTACCTTTGGGGTACAGAACCCTTAAAAAAAGATAACCTAAAATTAGACATCTCAGAATATATTATTATATTTGAAAAGGCTATTAAAAACCTATTAAAAGCCTCTGTAGTATCTAAATATATAACTGAAATAAACTGACACTAAACTAAAAATTATTCTTTCGGCGTTTTGTAATTATCATGGGTAAAATGGTAATTTTACCCATGACAATTTGTTTTTTTATTTATTTATTCTTAAAGGAAATAATAGTAAATTGTGTATTATTTTAATATTGATTATTTTAAGTGTCAGAACTCCTCAAAGCTTAGTACCGTTGGTTACTTAGTACTTATTCGAAGTACTAAATATTTTGTTTAAAATAGAAGGAATTAAATTTTAGTTTAGCTCATGAGTGTGCTTTTTTATGTCAGAAATAGTTTCAGCTTTTTCCAGTATACGAATTATTCAGCTTTATGATTCAGCTGAGAAAAGTAATTAAGGTTTCTTTCGTAGACGAGTTTTTGCAGCTCCACTATTAATTAATCATCCTAGCTGTCTCATTTCATTGCTCAAATAAAGTTAATAGGTTGTTTTAGAGTTTTCGTTATTCATAAAAGAAAATAAGTATACATAGTGAAATAAAACTATATTAACGGATTTAAATCACGTATAATGATTTAAATTTTTAATTTAAATTTTAAATCTTCATCTTCATTATACGCGAGTTAAAACCGTAAAAAAGTTTTATTTCAATGTGTATTATACTTATTTTCTTTACTCGTAGTACTCGTGAAATCTTTAGAAAACACTAAATATACATAGGTATAACTATATTACAACTACATAAATCTTTACCCTATAACCTTGTATCAGAAAGTATCAGACGTTTGAAAAAGTAATGTTGCTGACGTCTCCTTCTGCAAAACTGTATTTGCAAAACGTCAGTACAGGATAATGTCAGCTCACTTACTACAACCATTTTAATAATAAGTTAAATATTTACTCTCTCTAATTTTGTGACTGCAAAAAAAAACATAACAGAAGATTTAAAATCGTTAGATTATATAAACACAAAAAAATATTACTATAATCACACACACAAACAGCACACAGCAGTTGTGATACTTTTAAGCGAAATAAATACTTTTTATTTATTTATTACTTTGTAAATGTCCTTATATACCTATTTATATTATGCCAATATTTTTATATAATAATGTTAGTTTATAATTCCATTACTTTATATTGACTTTTCTTTATCTCACAAAGTTTTGATTTTATAAATAAATTATAAATATATGATAATTCATTTTATGTGATATGTATGTTTATAATTATGTGATACTTTATAATTTCATATGTCTGAGGAATAGCTAAAACTCAATGCAACTTTAAACAAAATAAAAAAATAAACCATAAAATTCATAAACAATATTAATATAATTATATTTTGTATTTATATTATATGTAGGTCGTATCGTTTTTATTCCATATGTTGGCATTTCCTCATATCTATCTTTATCATGAAGTTGAACTTGGAATGAATAAGTGAAACTCAAATGAACTAACAATAGCTTCAAGAGTGGTATTCGTGTGATTTATTTTTATCTTGAAAATGTTATTTAATCGGTTCTTAAATCTTCTTAAATCTGGAAAAACTGACAAGGCATAATTTTTATTATTATAGATTTTTCTTAAAAGTACGACTATGAAGTCAAAATATATGTATGTCTAACAATAAAAAAAAATATTCTACATTCCAGAAGGTTTATATTGAAACAACCTTTTAAATTTTATTTTGAATGTCGTTAACATACGAGTCACAATTTAGAAACTATAACTGGTTATTATATAAACCTAAACCAAAGTACATACGAGTAAAATAAGGAAGTACATATATTCTTGTGTTCAATACATACATGCACGATGTGTCTGGGAGTTCGTTTACAGGGGATTATTTTAGGTTAGGGTGAAGTCACGCTCCATCGCTTCGCTTCATGGTGAATTCAAACATCCTTACTAACTCGGGGTAAGTGCTCACGTCACAGGCTCAATGAGTTGGCTTTAAATAGAAGATTACTTTGAATTATTCTCCCCGGAATATATCTTAAATGTAAATGGTAAATATTTATGTTTGTATATTTTATGCTAGGTCTTGTTTCAGTAATACAGTAAGTACTTGCACTTCAATGTTTAATATCCAACCATACGTAATAGAATGGGCGAGAGCAGTACTTACAACTCGTTTTATAATATTTTAACATAATATTTAGGTGAGGGTAATTTACAATTTCATAACCAACTTGGAGAAGCTATTATATATACGTTACAATAAGTTCTAATGATTAATAAAAGATTAAACATAATGTTAAAATATCCTACGCTTCTAATTTTTAAAACATTTAACAGTAAATACTAAATAACATACCATAATTGCGTTGGTGGCGCTACTGTTGAAACTTATGAACTAAAACATGTAAATTTCAACGTATTTACCATTTAAATTATTATAAATAAATATTACTAACATTAATTATTAGTATGATACGTTTATTGAATATATTTTTTGTTGTGTAATTCTCTTAATGGCCTCTAAAATAATTATGTTCATATTCTGGGTAAGCTGAGAGAGATTTCTTTAAACATGACATGTATGTATTTCTGGGTTTGGTCGTTTATTAAATATTTACGCAGTTTATAATGTATATTTCCATGTATTTAAATCGTTGCCTAACACCCCTTAATACAATCAAATAAGTTGCATAGTTAGAGGTTAGATCAATTTGTGTAACTTGTTCTGTGATATTATTATTATATTATTTTCAAAAGAATTAAAGAAAAGAATGCAATTTATGTAAACATGCTGCAATGTAAAGTATACCTCATTTTATATTCAACATTTATTATAACTTTGCTACTATTTGCATAGTATATAAGTCAAACACAACTTTATATTATTGTTTGAAATAGACGTAATTGTTTTCTACAAAACATTGCTTTATTTAAAATAGGTTTAACAAATATAAAAAAATATGTACATGTATTAGTATATAGGTTTTTCAAAGAGACTATAAATAATGTGCTATCGACCTATACTTTGTATAAAACTTTTACAAAAGTTACACTTTCGGCTACAAATTATTACCTACTTTAGAGTAATATTTATTGGCTTTAAAAAATAATGATTGGTTCAACTGAAAAACACCAACAAAAGCATTCAGCATATATTTTGAGACATCAGTTTAAACTATTTAATCTATCACAGCAGGCAACATATAGAACACCGCTAGCTAGGACGGCTCATCAGTATTCAGCGGCGAAGCAATTGAAACTGCGGTAGTGTGCGGTCCTCCCACTTAATTATCGCTGTTCCAACGGTTCCACTTATTCACATCACAAAAACACAATATCGAGGGAACGCGATACCATTAATCATGAGTTACGAAACTTAGCTTAGTTCAAGAACGCACATCAAATTGAAGATGTTACGCCTTAAACAAAGACTGTATTTTAAATCACTCGAAATATATAAAAAAACATTCTATACGTTTTAGCATTACAATGTCTTATTTTATAAAAGTAACTGTTCTTCACTCCTTAAGTATCATATTCCAAATAATAGGCAAACCAAGAAAGTCGAGAAATAAATATTTTCGAAAATTTTATTACTTACCAAAAAATCATGATCAATAATTAACACCGAAAAATTAACATGTTAATCAAGTGTTTTAAGACGATTTAAAGATTATTTAAATTTCTTTCACTAAGATAATTTTAAAACAATATTTAGTTATCAATAATGAAAAAAAGTTATGAGAAAGTTAGATACAAAAAAAAATATGTCAATATTGACAAGAATTAACATTCAATCAACAAGACTAAATCAGTTAATATCTTTCATTAAAATGAGTTGCTTTATTTATTCTAAAGATAACATCAGATAAAAAAGTCATTGTCTGAATACGTACTGATATTAAAAAATTATACTCTTGCTGTGCAAAGTAATCTTCCCTATCGAAAATGAACACAGCTATCTCTCCAATAAAGTCTTTTGCGGCAAAAATATTTTTCTTATTTCCTCGATGCTCATTAAAGTGTATCAAACACTTTAATGAGCATCGTAATAATAATAGTAGTTTTTACACATTTTAATAATTAGATCACAATAAGTTTATTCACTTAATAAAGTTGTTACTGAAATTTTTGAACTTAAAAATAGTTTGATCAACGATGTAACTACAGTACTGTTCTTAAGAAAACTTTTCCGAGCATAACCATAATGTGGATTATACTTTCGTCAAAGGTATTTCCAGTGGTATAAGGGCATAGATACCAAAAAAGCTCCGCTTTCTACCTCAAAGTCCGGCAACGCTCTGAAAACTCCCCTGGTGTTTCCAGAGACAATAGCCGGCGGAAATCATTTGCTGTTTGTGACATCCGCCAAAAAAAACTTACTGGTTACAGTGGCTGTCGTCAGATTCATACTTTATAGTATATCTTCCCCCGTAGGGGATACAATGATTCAAAAATGTGGTCTCTTCAAAAATCTTGCTAATATTAAAAAAAAAAAACAAATGTTTCATCTTGTTAATAGGATCAATCTTAAAAGAAAAAAAAATAAAGAAAGGGTACGATTGCTGGCTTCACCAAAATTATTGAAACTTTACCAAAAAAAACTAATTTGAAAAAAAATCGATAAGAAATTAGATTATTCAAATATTTCGTTTAGACATAATTGCTTAAAATTAGCTAGCTACATTTAGATAAAAGACAAGTGGAAGTAAAAACTAAATGTGAGTTATCGATACAGAATATTTATTATTATGTGTAAAATATATTATATTTATGAATTTTATATTTTGTGCCTTATCAGTAAAATCACAATACATAGTCTTTTAAATTTCGTGCCTTATCAGTAAAATCACAATACATAGTCTTATAATCTCAGATTGGTAACTCATTCTTTATTACAAAACAATTCGCTGTACATCTACTTGATTATATAATATACGTTAAAGTATATAATGAATTGGGTCTTAAAAAGTAACTATCAAACGATGAAAAAAATATTTTCTGTTTTTATACTTTTAAGCGTCTCAATAAAAATCATTTATCAATATATAGATCTGATATGAAGTCGTCCTATACGAAATTGAATACCAGGTAAGGTCGCAGGAAGAATTGCTTTAAATAAATTAGTATAATGTTGCAGTTCAACATTATTACAGCTAGCTTGTTGCATACGTATCCTTATCTAATTGGATAAAAGTTGCTTAAAATAAAAGTAGATACTTATACAATGTCACAGATTTAAGGTAATCCTTATCCCTAAAAGTAATATACACTAGCTCACAACAAAGCAGAATAATCAATACAAAGTAAAATAAACATCCTCGGAGACGTCAATCACACGGTGGATCAAAACCGACGATAAGGCCAAATGGTTGGATTATAAGGGTTTAACTCTCCTGAATGATATTAATCAGAGGATAATATACTAATTCCCTTCCATTGTTTGATATTTAATTCGCTGGCTTATAATTTTACAAGTCTATTGAAGTTTAACTCTAGAAAGATAGTCTTCGTCCAATTGACGCATGCGTTTTTGATATATATTCTCTCTTTTCATAAATAGTCCGAACCCGTTGCAGTGCATTTAGGACATCCTTATTACCACTTAGTCCTTCGATGAAGTGCAAGTAATGCATAAATAGTTATGAATTTCGCAATATAATAACCGCGTGAGTCAAAATAATGCATGATTATTTTTTATGTGACTCTTAAGATTGTATGCTATATGGAAAATTGTATATTTTTTTCTTATTCTTCTTATTATACTTGATATTTTAACCTTTAAGTATGGACGTAGAGTCTTACAGGCTACTCAATGTTTTCGTTTTCTTAATTTTACCCATTTCCTCTTACTCCCTGGAATTGAGTAGCCCAGTAGCTTTTGTTTTAAAACTATCAACGAGGAAGGAGGTTGCGTCTTTCAATTAATATCACGCAAGTAATGACCATCAAAATATTTGCTGGAACCTGTCAGGCTACACGTCCATTGTTGTCCCTATAATATATTTTATAAGGGCGATTATATTTATTTTAGATTTTGTACTACCTGTTAGCTTGTGAAAAAAATAGTATCTTGATCTGTAATTAATATTGAGTATTTTATAGATAATTGTAATTATTCTTATAAAAATAAGTATTAAATTTGATTAAACGAAACGGTTATTTTGTGAAATTTTATAAAGTTTATATCAATTATTATTTTTAATGTATTTATAATATGTTAGTTATGTTGAATTATTAGAAAATGTTTTAGTTTATTTAGTAGTTCACTTTTGACTTCCGATTAAAGTGTCAAATTGTCATATTGATAGTCAATAGAAGACTTGTAAATAAAATTTAATGAAGTTCTAAGATTTGTATAAAAGGACATCAGTCTTCATTGGGTTTTTAAGCAAATTATTGTTCAGATCCATATGTATTGATAAGTGATAGTTATATAAACCAAGTGTTATTTATAAAAGTATAAAAGAATCAATTGATGAAGAAAACCCTCTTCTATTTTGAATTGTAAAATGTTTACAATTCAGAAGTGGGATACTACCAAGGAGTTTAAAAGTATTGCTACCGCCTTGGTGTAATCATACGCTCCTAATAAGGTACGTTTATATTTAATCATTTATTTGTTTTTAAATTATGAGACAATGTTATATTTAAGATGTTCTTATGTTGTTATCAGCCATGTATATCTTATATTATCTTGTGGTCAGCCACATGTATATCCCTTAAAAAAAGGTCCTTTTAAAAACTAAGTAGTAGATTCATTTTTTTTTTTCGAGTTTGTTTTAGGGTAGTTAAAAAAATACTTACATGAATATTATAACAATAAAATAACGATATGAGCTTGTGTATGGTTATATCTTATTATTGAAGATATAACTTAAGTTAATGAATTAATTTAGAAGTAAAAGGTCCCACGTATTCCGTGATTTCTTTGGTTGTAATTAATTGCATGTTACGTAACTATTATGTATTTTCGAAATAGATACTTGTTGTCTCATTTATTTCAGGGAATTATACAAGGCATTGATCTCGATCAAGTGCATAGGCGACTGGTCCGAGACTCGACGGGGGCCTTCTGTGAGGCTTCTCATCATTACTTCGGTAGCTTTCTCAAGGCGCATCTTACCTCGGGCACACACGCACACACACATTCGATGCTCGTCGCACAAGTGGACTGCCATCGCGTTGCATTGCTGCATCGCGTTGTACCGTTGAACATCGCTTCGAGCACCAGATCTAGAAGTTTACTTTCAAGAATTAAGAACGCTCAAGAAATCAAAGGCATTACAGCTGCCTTCCCTCTGACGCGTGGTGCCTTGCAGGCACTGCTCCCTAGCAGAGAGGCCGCCTGCTCCCGCTGCTCCTGCTCCTGCTGACTGCTCCCGCTGAGAGGCCGCCTGCTGTCGGAGCCTGCTGTCGAAGCCTGCTGTCGGAGCCTGCTGTCGGAGCCTGCTGTCGGAGCCTGCTGTCGGGGCCTGATGTCGGGGCCTGCTGTCGGGGCCTGATGCCAGGTATCTTGTTGGATATTTCGTTATATTTAATACATAAGCGCGAAATTGGAGCTTGATTACCGAGATTGGTTTTTGCGAAATGGGTATAAAAAATGTTTGTTATTCTTTTACGAGGGTATTTGTACGGCACTGAAAAAGATATTTGATTTACTAGGTTGCTGCACTTTACTTTATTGTGTAATATTTTATATAAGAAACACAAATCCAGAATCACACGTCGACATTGAAGAGATAGCAATTTAAATTTATCAAGTCGCTGTTCGTATGGCTGTCTATGAGAAAAACCACAAGTATTAAATGCAAGGTGACGAGTAAAGGTGCGCTGTATACTTTCAATGCGTTGAGTATGTATATTATAAGCAGGGTTCCAGACGGAACTTGCAAATTCAAGATGACTTCTGACAAAAGCATTATATAGAAGAATTTTAGTCCGGGAAGAAAAGAAAGAAAATCCCTTTGAATTACGCCTGATGAATCCTAAAAACTGAGCAGCTTTTTTAACACTGTTGTTTATGTGCGATTTGAAAGTAAGTTTACAGTCAATAGTAACTCCTAAGTCTTTTATTTCCGATAGCTCTTGCAAGGCGACATTGTTAAAATAATAACTAGAGACAAGTGGTTTTTTTTTACGGGTGTATTTCACATGGAAACATTTGTTAATATTAAGAGTCATTCTGTTGGCCTCGCACCATATATAAATTCGATTTAAGTCATCTTGTATCAGTTTTACGTCATCCTGTGATTCTACCGGTTTGTAAATTTTTAAATCATCAGCAAATAGCAAACATTTGCAATTTTGGACACTTGCGGTGATATCATTAATAAATGCTAGAAACAATAAAGGACCTAAGTGGGAACCTTGAGGCACACCTGATTGCGCTAAATAATTTGTAGATTCAAAACCGTTTACAACAACAACCTGCGATCTGAGAGCCAAATAAGATTCTAACCATTTAATTAAGGGTGCCCCCACATTAAATTGCCTAAGTTTATTTATTAGGAGTTGATGGTCAACCCTGTCAAAAGCACTGGAAAAATCGGTATAGATGGCGTCAATCTGTTGACCCATATCTACTTCTTTTATGAGATTAGAAGTAAAGTGTGATAAGTTAGTCTGAACCGATAATCCACTTCTAAATCCATGTTGAGAGCTAGTTAGGTAGTTTTCAAAGTGTTTAGCAAGATAAGGCTGCACAAGACTTTCAAACAATTTTGATAAGCATGACAAAATTGATATTGGACGATAATTTTTTGTATCAATAGGATCACCCTTTTTAAAGACGGGAACGATTCGCGCTTTTTTCCATTCGTTAGGGAAAATACCTTGGTCTAGGGAACGATTAAAGATTAGTGTCAGGGGAAGAGCAATTCCTAACCCACAGCGTTTGAGAAAAAGTGGAGGAAGTCCATCAGGCCCTGCACCTTTATGCACATCTAGAGTTTTAATTTTTTTCAAGACATCTGATTCAAGGAAACTCAATTTGGCTAAATGCACACAATTCATATTAAGATTTAAATTTACTGGAATGTATTTTGATGTATTTGTATAGGTAGAAGAGAAATGACTAGCAAAAAAATTGGCTATTTCCGTGCATGAATTAGTGACCTTATTATCCAATTTCATAGATGCGGGTAAAGACGACTCATTTTTCTTTTTATGTTTGAAGTATTTCCAGAAGTATTTGGGATTTTGTGAGATATTGAACTCAGCTGTTTGTTTAAAGTCGTTAAGGCATAGATCAATGAGTTTATGACAGCGATTGCGAAGAATAACAAATTCTAAATGGTCCCTGGGATTATTATATTTGCGAAACCTTCTACGGATTTTATCTTTTTCTGATAATAATTTTATTAAGTTACGCCTAAACCAAGCTGGGTGTTTTGATGCTCTTAGTTTACGTTTCGGTACAAATTGTTCAATTATTTCGTAGAGAGAATTATAAAATACCTCAACCATGCCATCGACATCCTTACATACAGAGAATTTGTGCAACCAATCTATGTTTTGAATGGTGCTTACTATAGTATTATAGTCAGCCTTAAAGTAATTGTAATCGACACGATCTTTGGACCGAAGGTAAGATATATGTCTCCATTCGATGTTAATCAAAAGGTGAGGATGGTATGTGTCTAATTTACTAAGAATATCAGGAGATGTTGTTACCGTAACTTTAGGTAAGGTACTTAACACCAAGTCTAGCAATCTGTCATCACAATTACCAAGGCAGTTAAATTGTTGTAAGTTATTAATGGTCATAAAATCAACCAGCAAGTATCCAAGTGGATTACTGTAGTTAGATGGAGTCATCGAGGAATCATTAACTTTAGCACTCCATTTAATAAAACCCATGTTAAAATCTCCTATAACAACAATATCATCTATATGGTTTGTCACATTATCGACGCTTTCCAAAAACTTGGTCAGTATTTCGGATTTAATAGGTGGTGGCAAGTAGACTGCACAAAGTCCAATACTTTTTGTGACGTAGTTATTATTAAATTCTATAACTACCCACATATTCTCTTCATCAGTTTCCCAATTTAAAATACGAGAAGACTTAATTTCCCGGGCGACAGCAATAAGAATGCCTCCACCATCTTTTTTTAATTTATGTATACGATCTTTCCTATACACAACATAACGCGAATCGAACAGTTCATTATCAAATATACTAGGGTTAAGCCAAGTTTCTGTTAATATAATAATTTTATAGCTTGAAGTTAGGATATTCTTAAGTATATCATTAGATTTAGTTCTCATTCCCCGTACATTTTGATAGTAAATTTCAAACATTGTTAAATTTAAGCTCTATAGACATTCCCAGTTTTCTTGTCTTCCTCTTTTTTATAATATTAACTTAAGACTATCTTCGTTTTTTATTGTTATTGCCTGGCAAAATTCATTTTTCCGCACATAAATCTTTCCATTTCTGACCCAGGTAAAGCGATATTTCATTTCTTTAGCCTTTATGCGTGCAGCGGCGTGGAGGTGTTTACTACTAGGTGTTAAGTGCTCTGAGATATAAACTGGTGATCGAGAACCTCCAATCCCCAGATGGTGAGAGCTTAGTTTGTCTTCAGGATTGCTTTTATTGAATTGTGCTACAGCCGCTAACAAGGCATCCCTGTGTTTCATGTTACGCAGTTTGGCAATAATAGAGCGTGGTCTATCAATTTTTTGGTTCAGCTTAGCCACTCGAGTAACATGTTGAATGTCGTCAACATTTAGAGGAGTTTTTACGGTTTTGCCAATTTGCACCAAAGTATCCACTAAATTTTCTAATTTGTGTTCGGGAATACCATTGACTTCGATATTGCATTCTCTCATATGTGATTCTACGGTGTTTAGTCGGTTTGTAAGATCTTTGACAGACACCTGCAGTAGATTATTTTCTTTTTTCAGGATATCAATCATGGCGGATTTTTCTTCCATTTGAGCTTTCATATCTTCAAATTGAGAGTTCATGAATGACATGGACTCACAAAATCCTACTATTTGTTCATTAATTGTGTTCAATGGTGCCGTGACGAGGTTTAGAATGGTCGTAGAAAGTTCTTGTTTTATAATGTCGCGAAGAGTCGTCTCCGATACAAAATTTTGGCCATCATTGCTGCACGTGGCTGTGGAAATGGGTGACTTCTTAGCATTTTTACGTGCTGTAACAAAAGATTCAGAAGAATTTTCTTCATCTGTGTTAGTGGTACTTGTTTGGCTGGTGGGGCATGTTTGGCTGGTGAAAGCTGGCCTAGCGGGTGTTTGAACTCTACCAGTTTTAGGTTTACTGCAACATTCCCTGCACTTCCATTTATTCCTTTTTTGTTGGTCCATTGCTTCAAATTGATTGAGAGGTAAAAAATATTGAAAATAGAATAAAAAAAAATATATAAAAAAAACTAATTAATAAAACACAACAAAAAATAAGTACTTAAACCTTATGCAACTGTTAATTTAGATACAACAAAATATTGAAAATTTTACAAAATAATTATAATAATAAAAAGATAACGAAAAATAACTAAAAATAACAAAAACAAAAAATAACAATAATGAGTGAAATTTACAAATAATTATAGGGTTATTTTACACTGCTATGAGCGTTAGTGTAAATAAATAGCTAAAGTGCAATGTGTACAATAAGTATGAACTTCTAAACTGTGATAAACTGTTCTGTATTCGTAATTTGAATATGAAAGTACACAATAACTGCAATGTAATTTTGTAACTTTATGTAAATGTATTATAGTTAAAATATACTTGTAAAAAAATTATGTGTAACATTGTGATTGAATTTTTAGAGCTGGTCGGAATGAATAATGTATTTAACTGTTGCCATTCGCGGGGACGCGATATTTATCAGGATGGACGAATTGTTAGCTTGTGAAAAAAATAGTATCTTGATCTGTAATTAATATTGAGTATTTTATAGATAATTGTAATTATTCTTATAAAAATAAGTAGTAAATTTGATTAAACGAAACGGTTATTTTGTGAAATTTTATAAAGTTTATATCAATTATTATTTTTTATGTATTTATAATATGTTAGTTATGTTGAATTATTAGAAAATGTTTTAGTTTATTTAGTAGTTCACTTTTGACTTCCGATTAAAGTGTCAAATTGTCATATTGATAGTCAATAGAAGACTTGTAAATAAAATTTAATGAAGTTCTAAGATTTGTATAAAAGGACATCAGTCTTCATTGGGTTTTTAAGCAAATTAGTGTTCAGATCCATATGTATTGATAAGTGATAGTTATATAAACCAAGTGTTATTTATAAAAGTATAAAAGAATCAATTGATGAAGAAAACCCTCTTCTATTTTGAAGTGTAAAATGTTTACATACCTAATACTAAAATATAATAAACCCGGTAGTTCTACATCAAAATGATCATCTACGAGCTCTGTTCAGGTGCTTGCGAGAAAAATTTTTCGTGCAGGATCCATCTTTCGAACAACTAGAGAGTGAGTTGTTGTCAACTTCGGAACAGTCTAAGAATAAAGAGAATATTGAACATTAATTATATAGAAGTCCGAACTGATACATAATCATGAAAGTGACAACGATGAAGATCATGAAAGCACTAGTTACTTGTTTGCTTGCCCAAGGTGATGCTGAATTGCATCCTAAACTTAGGTACCATGAATTCTTGTTGAATTTTAAATTACTACTTAAAAAACTAACACGCAATCTTGTGGTTTACAAAGACGTGTTATAAATATACAATTCCAAAGAGAGCTGAGGTTTACGATTTCTTGAATTTTAGATAATGAAATGGTTACAGAAGATGTCCAGAATCAAGAAACCAATCGAGGAGCCAGGAAAGCATTTAAAATTTGTCTCTCGTAACATAGGATGAATACCCATGTGTGTGTTGGGTGCAACAAAACTGTACGTCTCCAAAGTTGTACTTTTGTACACTGACTGCCAATAAATTTATGTTTTTAAGCAACTTTTATTATATTTGTTATGTGAAGTAAATGGTTTGTGTTTTTGGGTTCCTATATATTATATTTTGACCAAAAAAGATTTTTTCTGTTTTAAGAATAATATTGGCTGTTTTTAATACCTAAATTTTGTAGTACACATTAAGATTGATTTTGTGGTCTTATTTCTCTAAAAACAAAAACAGATGTTTATTTGTTTTCATGAATACAGCAATTTATAGATGTAAAAAAAAATTGAATGTCAATGTTTATTTATACAAATATTAAAAAAATGTAATAAAACTATTTTTAAACGAATTTACCTCACGTATAATTAAATTTTAAATTTAACGCGACGTTTCGGATGCTTTGCAGCAATTGTGTTCACGGTAAGACGAGATAGATGTGTCTATCAATAAATCAGTTAATTAGTCATCTAATTCCAACATTTACAATAGTATAATTTAAGATGCATGCAGAACTCACTAACAATATCTTGAGGTCTCACAGTACGGTCACAACGGTACGGTCTGGTCACAACATATACATATATATACATATATATACATACGAAAAAAACTACCTTATTAAATATTTTTTAAGTACGTTTTATTTTTTAAACTATACCTACATAATATATACTACATACATGCTGAAGAACGGAGACTACAGTTAGCAGATATACAAGTTTAACAAACCCTAAATGTGTGTTTGTGAAAGTTTATATATTTTAAACTTGTCTCATTTAATAATAAAGGTTTTGAACATGTAAATATCTTACTAGTTCAAACGTATAAAAATACAACGCTGCAGAAATTTAAGCAACTATGCCACTTTGAGCTATCCACACCTGGATCTTCTTTTACATGCCGATTGTTTTTTATGGATTAAACTAAGTTTAAAAGTGCAGCTAAAACCTTGTTTCAAATCCTGAATGATATATCTACATGAAATAAAAGACTATTACTTTAAATTAGATTTCGTACATAATATAACGATCCAAAGATCAAACTGAAAATGTAAAAGTGAAACCATCTTTTTAATCTTTTGTAAAAAAAAATAATTCGATCATTCATTTATCATTCTAACAAATCTAAATGGCATTTTGTTAGTAATCAATGCTTGAAATATGATATATAGTAAAAAAAAGTTAATTTATATCATAATCAAGAAGTTAGGAAATTGTATGTAGCTACATTATGTTGATAATCCGTTGAGTACTTTGGGTCAAAGCGTCAAAGGAAATGTAATTTCTCGCTAAACATTTGGACCCTAGTCAACGATCACGATGACGTCATCGACGAGTAATTACGTCGCATAGCTAAACAAGTATTCTTGTTAGTAGTAGTAGTAGTCTTGTTAATGATTATAGTTTCACTAAATTTAAAAGTAAGTCCAAACCTTGGTTAAGTAACACTTTTTCTAACATCTTAGTCAAATCCTACTAATCAAAGTTTTGTTTATAAAATTTCGAATACATATTATACTTTTGAAAACGATTAAATAATAACAAAGTTAGGAAATTCCTATTATATTTTCCAAATAGTCCGATATATGATTTATTTTTTACATTACAGTTCTTTTTAAGTATCCACATACCAAGAAAGTCGATGAAAGTGATGCGAGTTCGTGTTTTACATGGAACTTATATACCAACATTTTTATAAAAAAACAATTTTCTTTTGTAAAAAGGTACTGATTATTTCACTTTAAAAAAAAACTACTAAGATACAAATAGCGTAAATCGCTGTAGATACATTATTTACACTATTGAAAGTATAAAGTAAAATGTCAAGTTAATACAGACCTGTGACTCGTGAAAAGGTTTTGTGTCAATAAGTTACGTCTAACCATCGTACAAAAAAGATAGCTGACGTTTCATTGCATACTAGATGTGTGCAAATGGATCGAATACAAATGCGAAACCTTTTGTAAGTAAACCCATCAAGTGAAAGGACTTTTAAGTTCACAACATAAATAGATTTTAACATAGTGCGGTAAAATGTACAGTAAAATTATAAAAACTCAAAATACTAAAATAAAATATATTTTTTTTTAAATAATATTTCTTATTTATAATTAATCTTTAGTATCATAATTGTCACATATAAATTGTCTGATTTAATGAAATATTTTATTTCTTAATGGAAAATTACTTATCGACCATTTTTAATGACTGTATCTCTTGTGGGGCGTTTCCTGACCTGATGAAACATAATAAAATAATACCACTATTAAAATCAGGCAACAATTAAAATTTAGTAAAATATTTGAAAAAATCATGCCTAATCAGTTGATGCACCATTTTACTTCACAATAAACAGTTCGGATTTATAAAACGTCACTCTACTACTGACGCCGGCGTCTCTCTTATAAAGCATTTATTTGAGGCGTGGGACGAGTCACAAGAAGCCCTTGGAGTATTCTGTAATATATCTAAAGCTTTCGATTGTGTTCAGCATGAAACATTGGTCAGGAAATTGTACCACTATAGCATTAAGAACATTGACCTCAAACTCTTGTTTTCTTATTTGTCTAATAGAATTCAGGAATAGAATGGTGGAGGTGAATGGATAAAGGTGGACTGGGGCTCCCTTTTGTAATTGGCGGTTCCCTCAAGATTTAATTTTAGCCCCATTTCTCTTCCTTGTTTATATAAATGACCTGCCTACTTTTGTAGACAAACAATGATATAGTATTATTTGCGAATAATTATTCTTTAATATTTAAAGTAAAACGGCATCAGTTACTGTATGACAATATAAACAAGGCTTTCTCTTGAATAGTGCATTGGTTTAGTATTAACAACTTGTTGCTTTATAATAAAAATACTAAACTCCTTAAATTTTCAACTTCTAATATTAATCAGGTACCAATGTACTAAATGCAAACTAATTTACTTTTAAATGAGGAAGCGATGGAAGTGGTGGAATCCACAGTTTTTCTAGGAATCATTGTTGATGCTAAGCTACTATGGGGTCCTCATATAGCTGGATTAGCTAAGAAACTTAGTTAAAAAATAAGATCCCTAACTGATGAGATTACTGCTAAATTAGTTTATTATAGTTATTTTCTTATGTTATCTAACTGTGGGGTAGCGCTGCCGATATAAATACTATTTTCGTTTTACAAAAGAGAGCTGTCTGTGAAATTTACAATCTATGCCCTAAAGATTTACGAGATAAGTTTAAGCCAATTAATGTACTTACGGTCACTAGTCAGTATATTTTTGAAAGTCTTAAATATTTACATAAAAATACTGACGATATTGTGAAGCACAGTGATATACACACTATAAATACGAAGAACAGCCACAAGTTAGCGCTACCTGTTACTCGACTTAAAAAAATCTTTAATGGTGCAATGTATACAATTTTACAATAAAGTCCCAGCAAATGTTCAAGTATTACCATTTAAAAAACTTAAGAGAAAAACTAAGGAACGTTTGTGTGCAAAAGGATACTATAACATATCTGAATACTTAGAGGATAATGCACCGCTGTACCACAAGATAGAAAGCGTTCGCTGCGTGGCTTCTTCAAGATTATATACTTAGTATTGTAATGCATTTATGTAATTAAGAATTTAAGTACTACTTACAAAGATATTATAAATATGACAACCCCGTTGAGTTTCGGTCGCCTGCTCTTCTCAGGCGATATTATTTTGCCGAGCTCGTGGTACTTTTGACAACGAAAAAATGTTTTGTATAAAACTTATTTTCAATAAAAAATTTAGATTTTTTTTTTGATGATATTTGATATAACATGATATTTGATATGATTTGATTGATATTTGGCTGTTAATTTAAACGAATTAACCAATACCATTCTCGTTCAAAATATCAGCGTAGAAAGGCTGTTTAAGCTTTATTCTCTTTGGCCTTGACAGCCTAAATAATCAAGACCGTTATTAAGACCCCTATATTAACTAATTCAAATATAATATAAACAGAAAGAAAGGACATCCCGAAGAGAGTATTTTTTATTATAGCTTATAGTCCTTGCTATTTAGCTATAAGCTTATAATAAGTCTTGGAAAAGATTAAGTCTTTTTAAATATTCCTCTTAATAAATTATTTTAAAAAGTTAAAGCTACATAAATATACATAATAAATAAAAATAGTAGGTACAATAGTTAAAAACTATTTGAAATCAAACATTATTAAAGAATTTTAGGTTTTTATGTTGTATTCTACTTTTTAGTTTAGTTCTAGCTTATAACTATGTAATTATTACATAAATATAAATAAGTATCATATTTTATGATTAATTAGTCCACTGTCATAAAGTATGGACTATTATATTCATCGATGGTAAAAAGAATTGAAAGCTTTTCGATGTCGTCAAAGTGGCTTCCAGCAAAAGATTCCGTCCTCTATAAAATCACAAAAAACGGTTATGTCCATAAATTTGAACAATATTATCTATCTATTTGAACAATATTATATCTTTTCTTTTTTTTTTTTATTGTTTTCTTTTTTTATATATATAAATTGTACACGATGCCTTCCAATATTCTATCACAACAACATATTTTTTGGGTTGGCTGGAAAAAATCTCTGCACCTAGAGATAAGCTCACCTTTTGTGCATTTTTATCTGTTTTTCTTTTATTTATGTTTTGTGTGCAATAAAGTATTGAAATAAATAAATAAATAAAATATTAAAACAAGGATTTATTTAATAAAAAAATATAAAGGTATTGTAGGTATTTAGCCATAAGAAAAAATTTAAATATTTTATTGATTAGAAGAAAACTTTTCGGTTGAAATATAATTTATATAAATGTTTTGAAAAGGATTTTATTTAGGAAGATACTATACAAAAAGTTGATGCATTATGAAATACAATTGTTTCTTTATTTAAGTATAGATCTTTTTTGTTTTATTATTTTATATAAAATAAAATATTTCCTACGGAAATCTCAAAAAAGAGCTAAGCTTAAGAGATTATTTCTCACAGTTTTTCTAAATGTAATAAATATCGGCGTAAAGACGAGGATCATTCAATAGATAATCAATTTATGAATTGTATTCTCTAAAATGATTGTTGTTACTTAAGTTTACTATGTAATTATAAAATAAATAATTGTATTGACTTTTTACTATGCGATTGTGTTTGGATAATGAAAAAGTTTTAGTGTTAGTTTAAATAATTGACAGGTTTACTAACAAAATTTTAAATTAAAATTTATAATTTATGATCAATAATTAACAATTAATTATAGTCCTTCATTAACCGACTACATATAATTGAGATGCAATTGAAATGCACAACTTTACGTTTTTGACTAATTGCTATGGCGGGAGACAATCTAGGGAATACAATTAAGTAATATGGGTACTCAATATAGGTAATTGTTGCTCGAGTAGTAGTACAGTAGGAATCTCTGAGACGTTGCAACGCTGACCGTTAAATAAACGAAGAAGTAATTATTAAAAAAATAAGTATAATTAGTTGTAAAGATTTGTTTTAAGACAAAATTATGAACCACCATCACGAGCACTACGACGACTTTAACAGTGGGCGGCAATTATGCTGACTTGACACTTTTTAAAATCACTATTGCAGATCTTTTCTCCGATATATATACCAAAATTATTTTGATAAAAAATAAAATAATATTGATTTTTATAATAATATTACATTACGGAATAATGAAATTCTAAAACTTATTCGATTAAGAAAGTTATAAATAATTTATATGCCAATTTCTACACATTCACAAATTGGCTATAGAACATTCCTAAATACATTATATATCTCGGTTAGAGTTCGTCACCAACAAACATAAAACGTTTAAATTTACTTTAAAGTTTTCCTAAGAGTTGATGGATGACATGCGAATCTTTTAAACTTTGACTATAGATCATAAGAATCTACCATAATATAAAATATGAGGTGCACAGATGAAATCTTAATCCATTTTTTTGTTAAAAACTTGCAGAGGGACTGATTTTATAAGAGATAGCCCTGTGGGTTGAAAATGAATCTGGAATGTTTTAAAATAAGTTTTACATATATTTAGATAAATAATATAATATTATTTTATATTCATTATTAAATGTTTGATGAAACATGAAACTATTAAAAAAGGGTTGATTTCAAAAGACTAGTACATTAGTTACTTTAATTTTTATAAATTAATCGAAAACTATGTTCGTCGAGATGGTTCTTAGCTATGATTGGTCGAAATAGAAACAGTCGTCTTTAAGATATTGACGTTTTATTGGTGAAAGGTTCTTATGCAATAATTAAGTGTTCCGAGCAGCTTCGCCCGAACTACATAGAAGAAAAAACCTCGTTATGTATTCCTAAAGGTTTTTACACTTATTTACTTAGATAAAGTACTTTATTAGGGATAGCTGTTGCCCGTGACTGCTTCGACGTAGACTGTATAAAATATATTTATATGGCTTAAGCTCGTAGTCGTAAAGAGTCACGGGCTACAGCTAGTGATAATATAAATGCCTTTATCATAGTGTTATTAGTGATTGTAAATCACTATATTTAAATTGTTACAAATGTTTACATTTATTAATATTCGTTTGTAACTACATGAAAAAGTCTTGAATCATGTTATTTAATACATTTATAATTTATTACTATATTTATTTATTTATTTATTAATTTCACGCGAATTTATTCTTTTTAGAGGTATTTTTGTATCGGAGGTTTTAAAAATTTTAAATTTAATTATAATGTTTGAAAATATCTATAAACATGTATATCTTATGTTAAGCTTACTTAAATCTATATAATATAGAATGAAAAATAAGCCGATATAGGCAGAGGTTTGAACCCGTGACTACAGGACGGAACCGTTTGCCGTCCGTTAACCGATTGTTATAGAGCCGAACCGAATAAAAAAACTGAAAGAGAATACTCTTTCAGTCAATACTACAATATATCACAATATAATATATTGAATTGGGTTGTCTTGTGAAAAAAGGCATGTGAATAATTTCAAGGAATGTTTTTGGATAGTACCTACCTAAACAAAATTATTTCTAAAACATTTTATGTAAATTATATTTCTCCTAAAAATTATTTATTAAATATTAAAATATTTACAAGACCTTTATAAAATGTTTTATTAAATAAATCCTTCGATTAATATTGTTAAAATTTAATAACCGTTTTATGTCACATTTTAGAGAATGCGATCTCAAGCCGGGAGCATCTTTGAAGACATCGAAAACCTTTTTTGTTTAATATCTAGACAACGAACTGGAAAAAATACTCTGAATCAAAAGAAATGCTATTGGTGAGGACGACATCATTTTTATTGCTTTTACTTTCATTATAAAGATATCTTTTTTCATTGGCCGGTTTCCTTTACTTTGCGAAAAGCGCATCTCAATACTTTACCTTAAAAATTATGAACCTACGGTTTGTAACGAATTTATTCATCTCTATTTAGCCTTACCTTTCCTAAACTCTCGTTGCAATGATATACAATGTCAGTTCAAAAAGTATCGCGATTTTCGTATTTTTATTTTAAAAAATCTTTTATGCGTGAATATCTATTTTGTATCCATTAAAATACTCCCCTTCGGATATAATGCACTTGTGCTAATCGTTTTTCTGATCCTCGAAGCACTTAAAGAAATGTCTTTTGTGATCTTGTTTAACTCCTCCTTTGATGCCATCTTTATCATCTCAATCGTGGCGTACCGTGTTCCTTTCATAGGCCTTTTCAGTTTTAGAAACAGGAA
This sequence comes from Napeogenes inachia, assembly GCA_959347355.1. Taxonomy (NCBI): domain Eukaryota; kingdom Metazoa; phylum Arthropoda; class Insecta; order Lepidoptera; family Nymphalidae; genus Napeogenes; species Napeogenes inachia. Next base: position 19,659,222 of record OY365795.1, read on the forward strand.
AAGTCACAGGGGGCTAGATCTGAGGAAAACGGTGGATGCGGCACCATAACTGTGTTATTTTTGGCGAAATATTCGCGCACAAGTACGCAATATATGTAAGTAAGTGAACAGGGGCGTTATCATGGTGCAAAAGTCAGTTTTTGTTCTTCCATAAAGTATGGCGTTTATGGCGCATTGCTAAGCGTAAATTGCGCAAAATTGCAGGTAATATTTCTTATTAAAAGTGTGGCAACAACTCAAGGTGCAGCACGTTTCTGCAATTAAGGAAAACTGTGAGCAAAATCTTCACGTTCGAGCGAACTTTGCGAGCTTTTTTCGATCTTGGCTCATGGTGATTGAGCTTTGGTTTCCACGTCACATATAGAATGCTTAATTCACCCAAATGGAGATCGATACGATAGCGGGAGTGTTTTGATCAAGGGGGCGAATGCCGGGAACCTTCTCGTGGTGCTCCTTGGTCAACAACGGTTAATGGAGTGAGGTTAATGAGTGAGTTAATGGTCATAGGGGTACGTACCCGGTCCATGGCTGGCCAGGGCGTTCTTGCTGAGGGAGAGGCCGTCTGCGGCCTGGACTTCTTTCCACCAAGAATTTTAGAGAGGGTGCTTGATGGGGAGACGGTCCGGGACGTTGCCTGGATTAATCATTGCGACGCCACGGTTGCGCTTGGTGGTTCTTAGTCTGCGCGTGGTGAGTTCCCGACTTACGCCTTTTTCTTGCTGGTATCGGGTGATCACCGTGGCCGGCGGTAAAGGCCTGTCGGGTTCGACGTGGAGACCCTTACGTGAGCGGGCTTTAGTGGGGCCCGGCGCGTGGTTCACGGTTTGATCAGAGCCGCTGAACCCACTGGATCGTATCGAGTCTGCTCTTCTAGGGGGCCTGACCGGTGGTCTCCTTTTGGGGAGACTACCGCGGTGGGGCTGGACAAGGTCGATGCTGGTCGAGTCGGGTTTTACACCTGATTCCCTGAGACCGAGTCCGGTCAGGTTTAGTGAGTAGGAGTCTCACATAACCACCTCATCATCATCCCCTGGATGGAGGTGTGTATCCATGTAGATTGCTGACGTTAAAAAACAAAAAAAACTTCCATCATCAGGGGATGATGGAAGTTTTTTGAAATCCTCATGGATACATACCTCCATCCCCCTGGATGGAGGTATGTATCCATGAGGATTTCTGACGTTAAAAAAAAGGGTTGGTTTTGATCAATATCTATTATAAAATAACCAACGCTTTCGACTGTCTACAAGATTTATAAGATATATTAACTTTTCCTATATACATATAGGTAAAATACCTAATTTTGATTTATTGTTTCATCCAAAATTGTAATTGTGTTAATAAAAAACTGATTATGTAAAAATATGCTAGCGGCCGGGATGATGTGGTCGGGTAAAGCTAAATAATATTATACGAGTAGATCTCACTCTTTTGTAAAAAAAACATCAATGAAAGTGTCTTTAGGCGTTAAAAAAATGCTGAATGAAGGAAACGTTAGCATAATCCCAAAGGATATGGAAAGCATTTAACTGGCTTCATTTATTTTTCCTTCTCTAACAACTCATCGCGTATTCGCTGACACAAGTTAAAAGATAAATCATAATATTATGTATTATAATCGTATATGTATTATAGATATATCATTTTTAAATATATATATTTAGCTAAAGTTATAAGAAATCCTGTGTGAATAAATACTGTCAATCAACATTTTTCGTCTCTTAAAATATAACTAGATTCCACTCTGATACATAATCAATATCGAAATGTATTGCATTGGATGTTTTAGCAGTTCAGTAAGAACTTGTGTTTATGCAGGGCGCATGCTTCAATAGTTTCTTAACGACTAAATGCACTCACGATGCGTCTCGACTACACTGAGCAGGGATCTTGAGCATTCCTTTTATTCCATGTTATGGCAAGAACACGTTATTAAAATAGTAGATCAGCATTTAGGTTGCAACATAATATGAAAAACCAAGTAATCATTTCGATATGATATTGTGGCGTTCTGCGATTATTAGGTAAAAAAAAAAACAGATTTCTTATATCTTCCAATAAGTAAATTTCATTTCAAAGCTTATTCATTTATTCATCTATTTCAATTATAATGAAAGGTAGAAAAAAAGGTGTTTTTTTTTGCAATCAATTACAAGACTCTTTTCAATTTCAATAATGTAAGGCTAGCGTGGGTTAATTAGTTTCATAGTATCAGTACAATTATAAAATCTAAAAACTATAATATCTACTTATGAAACAGTATATAAAAATTGTAGAATAATCTGATGCAATAGAAATTACGACACTTAACACTTTCATTTTAAATTATCTGAAAACTTGTTTAGTGTAATACTAGTTGATATCATTATTTAGTACTAGTTTAATAATAAAAAAGTCTTAGTTCAGAAATATACCAAAGGTTTACTTAAATCCAACTTATTGATCCTCAAATATGAGTACTAAATTTTAATGAATAATGGTTCTCTGGACAACCATATAATTTGTAGTTCATATGTAAGCTATAGAGTATACGGTTTGTAAAGCGTCTTAGAAGTAAGAAAAAAGTAGTTTACAATTTTTTTGCAATATTTTTGAACACACTAGCTGATACAATTATTTTTTAGGTATTTATTGTAAATTATAAAAAAAAGGATTGACCGCAAAATTATATTTATTATTACTTTTTTTTTGTAATGACTATGCTGTTAGCCAAGTGGCTATTACAGCGTCACCGGGTTATATTTGATTTAATCAACGCATTTTGATTATAGTTATTACTTAGACTATAGCTATACATATGGCTACGGACTCACACCTTTTTATTTTATTTACCTCACTGAACAAAAAATGTTTCTAAGTAAATTTTTAAATATATTTTTCAATCCAAAACTTATTTCAGATAAAACTTGTATTATATATCATCCAGATTGAGCGTTTCAAAGCCGTTGAAAATAGAAACAAAACTTTAAGATTTCAAGAATTTCTAGTGCTGAGTGAACGAAACGTGCCTGAACAATCCTGAGGGATATCAGAGCATTTAACTGGCTACAACCTCCACTTTCAACCACTTCTTTCAACTTTTTATAGTAAATATAGACTCTTTCCAAATGAATATCTAGGGTTATACCAGATTTCAACCAATTAATATATTAACCATTTTTTTTATTTATATAACTTTACTTACCAACAGCTTTTCTGTTTTCCTAAATTTTTCGTGATATATGCAATGAAAAGCTTGAAGCAAAATCTTTAAATTATTTTTTAATTTAAAGATATTGATTTTGAAGCAAAATATTTAAATTATTTTTTAATTTAAAGATTTTGCTTCACGCTTTTCATTGCTTATATCACGAAAAAAAATTTTTTAACAAAATTTTTCATTTTATATCCTTCTTTCAGTTTTACTAAAACAATAATAAGTAAAACTTTCCTGTTTTTAATACAAAAGATTCTGAAAAAGCATAGCAAGTAAACGAATCAAGTTTTTTGTTATTCGCAAAATAAACGACAAACAGCGCATTTATACATTTATTTTTCTAGCTCAAAGAGGTACGAGAATTACCTCTCTTTGTAATGCTAATTTTAAAACCAGGGAATTTATTTTTTATTCACAAGTTTTTATACTTCAGTTTGCTCATCTGTGATGAGTTTGATGTTAAGTGTTTTTGTTTTTAGTATAATATGTATTCATATAAAAAGTTATAAATCAATCAGAAATTGTCTTACGTGAGTAGAATTGAACTAGTAGACCTTGATTAATAAATTTTCTTTTTTTTAGTTTTGATAATTTGTTTTTTTTTGTGTGCCAAAAACAAAAATTTACTAAATTTGAATAAATAAATAAATATTAATAATCGCCTTTTAATCTCTTATTGGATAGAATAGATAGGTGTATCTTCTATCCGCTGCCCGTAAAATAAAAGATTTTATCATATTTTTTACTTGGGTTCCGGGAAATTAAAATAATAAAAATTCTTCAAACATTGATACAATTTTTGATATAATATCTAAGTACACAAGACGACAAGTCACCGTCTCAAAAGTCTGATTATACTGTATTGATTGTTTATTTAGAAATATTTTCTTTTTTACCTTTATTTATTATATTAAGCAATATGTTTAATGAAAAGTCTGAAGTTTACTTTCACTTAAGACTTTAAAGGTGTTTAACATTTAAAGGTGTTTTCATTTAAAATTCAATCAAAATTTATTTAAATATTTATGTCATTTGTTATTTGCATATGTCTATATCTATACTAATATTATAAAGAGGAAAGGTTTGATTATTTTTTTGTTTGTTTAAAATTAATAGGCTCCGAAACTACTGGACCGATTTCAAAAATTCTTTCACCGTTGGGAAGCTACACTATTCCCGAGTGACATAGGCTATGTTTCATTTTCGAAAAATTAGGGATGATTACTAAAACTTGAATATTCAAACGAAAGGTGTAAAAAAATAAACAAAAAACTGCGTGCGCTGCGAAACCGGTGAAAGTTACGCAAAAATGATGTTCTATGAAATTGTTCCTCTTTAAAAGTTACACAGATTACACGAAAAGCGACCTATACGCGGGCGGAGCCGCGGGCAACACCTAGTATGGTATAAAAAGATGGGTAAAAGCACTATTCTTAACACATCCACTGCATTAATATACGATTTTAATTATTTTCTTAGTAAAAATGTATGATTTACTTACAGAATGATTTTTTATTTAAAAGTATAATTATATTTTATAAAAATATTAAATTATTATTTTTATACAAAATTTATATTAATAATTTAGTGAGATATTGTAAACAGTTTGCTCTTTATTCGTTTTATATCGTTGAATACTTAACTAGCTACTCTGACATGAGTTTATATTGTAACACATCAGTGAGGCCAATAAATGTCTATAACTTTTATCTTTATTATAAATACAGAGATATGAATACACATTAAATTCAAACATTGACGTTCACATTAAATTTGGCGTGTGTATATATATATATATATATATATATATATATTATTTGCTACATTTAAAGTTAAAGTTACCTAGGATTTATCCAAAGCAAGCTTCTAAACTATCAGCATAAATTACTGATCTATTTGGCAAGACTTTAAAGTTGTTTATTGGTCCTCAACCAATTGGAGGTAGATTGAAGATGGCTGCGTGTCTGTAGTATACCGGAGAATTGTATTTGCAGGAGAGATTACTTGTAAGAGTCTCATATCCCTCTGTATTTCAATTTACTAGGTTAGGCTCTACACTGTTATTTGTGATGAGTTTGTATATCTAAATTATACCTAAAACTATTAATTTCTTAATTATTATTTATTTTTTCTTACTAATTAAGGCTGAACGTTGTTATCTAAGAAAAATATTATGTTTATACACATATTATGTTGACTCTTCATTAATTTTTCGAGCTTTTTAATTGATCTATTTAAGTTAGTGCACTTCTTTACTTTCTTTTGATTGTTAATTGTTATTATAATAAAATATTAATAAATATATATTTATTTAATAAAAGTGCACTAAAATAATACAATAGTGTAAGATCTTGTTAAGTACTCATGTAGTATCAATAGGAATGGGGCAAAGTTTTTGTCATTGATTATACTTAGACTTTTAAGCACGTAAAAAGTGAAGGTACTCTGGTCATTTTAGTGTTAATTAATTATGTTGAAAGTATTTACACTTAATATTATTATAATATAATATTAAATAAATACTTCCGGAAATTGAAGAAATTTAAATGCGGTCGACAGTTATATTTTTTAGTAATATAATACTTTTTAATACTAAATACGATAATTGCATGTATTTAAACACATAAATTAATTTAAAATAATTAAAAACTACAGAGTTGTTTGTCAACAACTCAACTACTAGCTCTTAGGTGATTGTAACGTAAACAGTTTATTTACATAACATTTTGTCAGTTATATTTTATTATTTTTGTAACATTGTTGTTATATGAATATTTAGCTTTAGTGTGATACTTAAAACTATCTTAAAATCACCCTAAAACGAATATCACTTGTTTTTGAACATTCTATTTAATCTCCTCGCTAATATTATAAACTTGCAACAAAAGCTACATTACAAGTTCAGTATTTTGCAAAGATAAAGAGGGGCATTACGCAATTAGAGAGAGTCTTGCTTTACGGTCTCGGTATTAAAGTATATGTAGGCATTAATATTAGGAAAGTTTATGAGGTCAATTACTTAAGTCTACTTGTACTACGTTTTACTATATTAGAAATGTGGTGAACGAAAAATTATATGTTATGAGTAAACTTATTTACTTTAAAAAAAAACATCGTCTACGATGCAATGAAAGGTAAGTGAGTAATGCGAAAAGTAAAACACCGTAAGTAAAACAATGAACAGTAAGTAAAACACCGAAAATTTTATAACATTAGATTTCGTTTTTTAATAGATTACCTTATCAATCAAATATTATTTATACGAACGTTTTATATGAATTTATACGAATATTTTCATGGTATTTGTAGGTATTAGAAAAATATAAATTAAAAAGATGAAACGTTGTTACGGAAAGATACTTGAAAAAAATTGTCCCTACCAAAAGTAATTTTATTTATACACAGCCTATGTCCACTGAATATTGTATGCATTGGTAATCTCAATATTGTATATTTGGTTTTCGTATACTTTATATATATTTATATAAAATGATAGTTAAGTATATATAGGTACATTTAACTATAACTTTTGCTTGAATAATTTATTATTGTTATTATGTTAAAATGATTTTAGACAACAGATGTTAAATATGTAAAAATTGTAAAATTGTAGAAGGAAGTATTTTTTTTTTAATAATTCATCTTAATTTAAAGATTCCATTACCACCATTCACATCTCAAAACTTGTAAAAAGCTCATGCTTAACAAAATGATTAAAAGTATGCTTATTTAATATGATTTTAAATAATGAAAATTATTTTATTATGAAAATTGTTCAGATACAGCTACGGAATGTAATGTTTATTTTGTTATTAAAAAGTAAAATTATCTTAAGCCGGGATATTTCGTCTGTGATACTCAAATTCTATCCGTTTTCAATCAGGTAAGTGTTAATCTTCAGTAAATTTTAAATTAAAAGTTAATTATCAAAATCTAATTTTATTGTAAATCTACCTAACATAGGAGCTATGATTTGGTGGACTTTCTAAGTGCTCAACTAGCCCCATACCCTTGCTCAACATACCTCACATATGGGGTACGTTGAGCATACTTGACTTTCTACATGAAAATACGTGTAGCTTCCAAATTCAACTTATTAGAAATAAATTATTATGGTTGAGCAACTATAACCGATTACGTGAAAAATTACGTAGGTCAACCATCAACCCGATTTAAACAGCCTTTGCAAGAAATACCGACATCCATCTGTTTCGCAAAATTATATTATTAATTCTAATAACGAATGAAATAACTTTGCAAAATTGTAACGTTGTTTGACTTTAATTATTTTAAGGCTTGTCAGCGGTGAATGTAATTTCAGGAATGCGTATGTTTGAGGAATGTCTTATGTGCCCGTAATCGTTAACGTTCATTTAGTACTTCATAAAATATACGAATTTAATTATAAGTTTTGTCATTTATTATAATTTCAAGTAATAAAAAAATATATCAAATTTGAAAAAGAAATTGCGAAAATTGATACATTATAAATCAACTTTTTAGTAGCGAGATTTTCATATTACACACAACATAATTAGTTAGAGGAGTAATTATTCATATTGTGTAATCCTGAGTAGAACAGGCTACTACAAGTGTACAGCGTGCATTTGGAGCGAGAGCCCACTCACCTTTTGTAGTGGCTTTGTTACTTCCAGACTAGCAGGTTAAGTAGTGCATTACCGCGACAACAGTTAGCTTGAGTTTAAAATGTTTGTCAAAAATAACTAACCTAAACTATTTATCTATAAAATCTAAAATTAAAAAATAATGGACTTAAATACTACTTTGAATGTATACTATTTTTAAAATAACTAGATGTTTCCCGCGACTCCGTGCACATACACTGTAAAAATAATATTTTTAATGCTAGGAACATAAGCCATATAAATATTATTTTTACAGTCTAGTTATTTATAAAAAAATTTATATATACATAAAAGGACATAATTTAAATAAATTTAAAACAGCTAGTCATAATTTAAATTTTATTAAATGAATTCCCTTCATTTTATAGGCTCCTGGATGGGTTTCCTTCTAAACATAATTTTAAGATCTTACAATATTATGGAGTCCAAAATCCACCATTTTTCTTTTTTTAATATACCCGGTGTCACTTGCGCCATGAAGACGTATCTACCAATACCTCATACGTCAAAATTCTTAATGCCATTTAGGCTGTAGCAGGGAATATACAAATCGCATAATTGGCTATATTTCTATTTACATACATATATTTCAATAACATAACACTCGTCGTTAACTTCGTTATTACCTTCTAAAGTCGTCGAGTAATAAGACAGATTTTCACCAATACTTTTGTAAAATTCATTGAACCAATTAATTAAAAACAGGATCTTCCATGGCAATTACGTAATTGCGCTACAATCTATGTTATGTCACAGACAAAACCAGTTACAAAAAATTGTATTAATATAGTCTGTGTTATTTTGATATATAAGCCAAGATTTCTTATATTCTTCAAGATATATTGCCAAGTTTCTTCAAAATAGGTTTAGTAGTTTTGGTTGAATAACAAACATGATTGAGTAACAAACATCCATCCATCCAAACATCCGCACTTTTATATTAGTACGATAAGATAATATAAGATAAGATTTATAATTGAGTAGGTAATATTATAAAACGTAATTAAATAAACCATTTTATACTTAATACTAATACATTATGTAGAAGACAAATAAAATTTTTTATAATATAAATATGATATTACAACATATTATCACATATGTTTTTCATAATATTATAAGTATATAGTAATTTACTTCCTGTCTAAAAAGGGGGGTGTTATAAGTGTGTATCTGTGTGTATTTAGCCTCGTATCAGCCAAAATAGTAGATGGATTTGATTGCGGTTTATTTTAATTGTAATATGTATAATTAAAGCGTAGTCTGTCCAGATGGTTCTTAGCTAAGTTTGGTCGAAATAAAAGCTATCCTCTCCAAAATGTTGAGCTTCTATTGGTGCTTTATTTTATATTATTGGTAATACTATTTTTTATTTTCAGATTACTTTATTGATTTTACTAATAAAACTTATGTATTTTCCCCATATCCTGCAATATTTTAATCGTGCATATAAAATAAAAAATTTACATTACCACACACAGCTTTTGTGGCTGGTCTAGTGGCATATTCAGATCATTGACTTGGAAACATCTACTCGATTAGTAGGACGCATTCGCTTAAAGCAACAAGAGCGTGTCATCCTTAAACCATTATGCGATTTATTTGTATAATATATGTCACATACGGTTACATTTTAACTATCTATACATTTTTAATACGTACATCGTAAAACGAATTAGTAAAAATAAAAACATGCTATACATCCCCGTAACCAACATAACTTTCTCTAATTTTAGAGACTTGTGATTAGAATTATACTCAGAGTCACCCTAAAAATATAGGAACTGATATTAAATTCATAAAGGTGCAGAGCCAGTGTTAAAAAAAAAGATATTTTGGAAATATCATGTAGGTATGTGCTAACGCACTTACATGGTATTTCCAAAATATCTTTATTTTTTTTGTAATAATATGATATTATTTATTTTCTCAGATTGGGCTTTGCAGACAGAAAGGGGAAACCACTTAAACTATAAACTCAGAAGATTTCTAATAATATATTAAATACAAAGAAAATGATCCTTATTTGTTTCAATTCCTGCTAAGCGATAAAGATCAAAGAAACCAAATATGCATAAAGATTATCATAGCCCAACTGCATATTTTTAGTCAAGTACTTTTTTTTTAGTAATAAGTCATATAATGCTCACAGACGTTGAAACATCTACGAGTATTATTTGACTGATTATCATGACTTCTTGTTTTCCAAACAAATTTGCCAAACAAACCTTTTTATTATGAAAAAAATGTTAGTCTTTTCTGCAGAATTAACAACATTAGTTTTCGCAAGAAGCCTAACAGATGTCACCAACACCACATAGAATGCTTAATTCACGGTTGCATATATCGATACTGTAGCTCAATTAGTAGAGCAACGGGACAGTTTCCAAAGGTCACGGGTTCGATTATTACAATTGACACTGTTAATACGGAAAACTTTACAAATTATCGTACCGAAGTTGTTAATGCTAACCTAGATTATTTTAGCATTCTGTAGTGAAATGATTCTATGTTACTTCAAACAAGTATATTTTATTTTTATTAACACATTAACTCATGATTATAAATAAAAAAAGGTTAATTTTTTTTACAATAAACATAAATTAATTCATTTCGTAGGTGTGTCAAGTTTTCACTAGTCCTTGTTAGATCCTTTCCATAATCCATAATATCTTAGGAACTAACATAATCCATAATATTTTAATAACCATAGACCTATCAGATCTAAACTTTGTGATTTTATTTTTTGCCATTACAATCGATAGCATAATATTATACCCCCTATGTTTATATAAAAAATTGCTTTAACAATATTGTGAAAGCAATTTTTTTGGCACAATAGTATTTTGTTTTGAATTAGTCAAGTGTAAATAACTAATCGATGAACGTTCGATTCTATCTAAATGTATTCCTAAACAGTTACTACCTTATACAAAATCCATGTATTTAAATAAATATAACGTTGCAACAGCTACATTACTCTTAAATATAAAATGTTTCAATTAGCCACTAAACAAAGAACGCAGTGAAGTCTGTAGTGTTTTTAATAAACTGAATAGCTAGCGCTTGGAGTTCATGTTATATTTTGTATACTTATAAAACCCAGGTAGTACAAAATATAAATATTAGTGTTGCAAAAGAGCAGTTTAAGAAATAGAAAGCCAATTTACCTCATAACCACCGTGTTGTACGAGGAATTGCATTCCTATTTTCTGTTTACAAAGAATAGTTAAGGTATATTTAAATATTTTAAAACACATTTACATGGTTATTTAAATTGATAAACCAGTAGCAAAAAATAAAGAAAGCATATTCTTTGTAACAAAAGGTAGTTACAAAATATAAATCTAGAATTTAAATCCGAGCTAACCGTGGGCTAACCGAAGGCTGATCGCTATTCATAACATATTTTATGCCTCTACGTGATCTTTGGTGTAACTTGTAAGGAAAAATATATAGGCCACGTGATATACGATATTTGTTTTTATAACTTTAAAATAAATTTATTTATAATTCTAAAACATAAGTGGTGGAGTAAACCAAACATAATAATTTTCAAAAGAAGATAAAAACTTGACATGTAATATGCCTTAAAATATTTTATACAAGAAGTAATAGTTCATTATATTATATAGAATTTTAAAATATAATATTACATAGAATTTTTATATATATATAATTAATAAATCATATATTTTTATTAACATTTTCTAAACATTGAATGTATAAAAAAAAAAATATTTTATCATAGAAATTTATTCTGTTATGTATAAAATATACTCCGTTTAATTTAAAACTCTTTAAAAAGTCTTCAAGGGCTTGAACGTACGGCAATTATAAACAAAAGACGTAACGCCTGGGGACATTTTGTAAAGACACAAGGATTAAACGCGTTTGATGCGTTTTTTTTTAAATGTTAGCAGAGTAGTTATGCTATAGACTGGTTATCTTCTATTGCAGTCAACAAAGAATCAGAAAGTATTCTTTAACAGAATATGAAAATAGACCGGTAAGAGCTGCTATGGGAAAACGTGACTGTGCCTTCAGAAATTTTGAGGCCAGAAGCGATTTGAGGTGTCTTTATAAAAAAAAATAAGGAACAGATGCAATCAGATGTTAAAAGTAGTTAAACGCAATTTCATACACACAAATTCTTCGATGGCTCTGATATAAAAATTTCTTGCCAACTTGGGCCTAGTTCATCTTAGTGTTAAACTAAAGTTGACTTTATTCTCCCTTGATGTTTCCAATCGTTTTTTCTCATCTTTTTAATCTCTCAAACCAAATATAAAACGCAACAACATCGCCTTCATAAATTCCATGCCATTATGTGTCTCCACACCCTTCTCATTTTCTTTGGTATCTGAGGGAGGAAAAAAACTGTGGACTCTAAAAACACTGGTGAGGATAAAATAAGCCGCCATTTGATCGTCAACCTTAATTGACGTGATTCTTCTAACTCTAACTCATTAAAAAAAGATTTTTCCACCTTCTTAACCTACCTATAGTACTAAAGATCTTTCGGCTCAATTCAGGAATTTGAGAAACCTAAGTTCTGAACTGCAATGCCATGCCATCAAAAATAACAAAGGAAAGAAGAGTGTGATTGTCGTTTAATTTTAAAAGCTGAAAGTGTTTATAGGTGTTGAAGATGTGCAGGTGGATGAAGAAATTTCTTTCCCACGGATTCGACGACGGAGAGCCTACACCGCTAAGACCACAGTTAGCCTGTTAGCCTGTGACCACGACCGGTGCAACCTGGTCGAAAAAAGCAGGCAAATAAAAGGTATGTGATACCTATTGCGGACGCGTTAATTGCCGATTTTTTAAATAACAATATACCGTGAACCGTGCAAACCGTCTCAAAAATGGCTTTTGTGAATGTTCAGTATTTAAAATTTTGTAAAAGCATATAGATAACTGAATGTCTAATTCACATTATTTAGCATTTAAAATATAATGTATATATTTTTTATTAAAACCAGACCTGCAAGATGATGGTCAAAATAACGTCGATTGTATAGCTCAGAATTCCTCAAGTTTACATGGTCGTATTTTTGATTATGTTCAATGAAAATCTATAAGTACGATATATGGCTAGAATAGTTATTAAGTACTCTGTTTGAAAAGTATTTAAATAGACGTTTAAGTAAAAACAAGAGAGGTAATAAAAAAAATTACAGTACCTAATATTGTATCCTTATTAAAATCTTTAAATAGACTTTTGACAAAGAGCGATTTCTGCCGATGTCGTAATTTTGAATGCACCACTTAAAACAAGTCATATAGAAGCCTATAAAAAAAGGGAAAGGAGAATTGTTTTACTACGAAATTAAGGCGTGCGAAGCTGCGGGCAAAAGCTAGTAATTAATAATTTAAAAATAGCGGAGGCTAAAAGACATTTAATAAGATCAAAATATTTTTATGTTAGCTTTATAAATGTACTTGGCTTAAGATTATGTTAAGGCTATTTATTTTTAAATGACAAAATCATATGGATATGTTAAGAAATATATATTTTGTATAGAAGTTAACCACAGATGATTATTGAGTTCTAGTCGTCAAAAATCACTACTACCTAAAAATTTCATCGTGCTATAAAGTTTTTTCATGAAATGGCATTATTTTGTTGACAATATATCTTACCTGTATATTGCAGACTGAAATAAAAAAATTCAATTATATAAATCTTTTCAAAATAACAACGTTCAAAAATAACAAAAAAAGAAAAATAACTATTCATATATTAATTTTATTTTTTTACTTTTACGACATAAAAATTATATTAATTTACAGTTCATTCCAACTTGTTTTAGGGGTTGTTCAAAAAAACATTGATTCTTTGCTATAAACTTTTTGATATTACTCAGCACCCGGCGCACGTAGATTTTCCCTTACAGTGGTCTTGATAACTTTTTCAATTTAACAGGTAAGGATAAATCGTTCTTTCTTTTTATTTGAACATAGAAGTGATATAGAGTCCCTCAGACTTTAGGAAAGTGGTCTATTGTTTGTTCGTATTTACTTGGAAAATGTCTTATTCAATTGTAAAAATATATGACTGCGATGCGATTTAGTCATATGATGCTGGAACATCGGTAATAAAAAAGACATTACAGTTTTTAAGCGTGTCAGAGAATAAGTAAATAAAACTTTTAACCAGTATGATTAAGTAACAAAAGTAATAATAATATAATATTTAGTAAAACTCAATAATATTTAGTAAAATTATGGAGTAATTTGTTGTGAGTACTATAGCTTTGGTCATGAATAGGTACTGTCATCGCCTTATTGTCTTATTAAGACAATTAATCACCGGAATTCTGGTTTACATATTATATACTCGTTAGCTTAGATTACACTATATCTTCATATATGCAACTTGTTCAAATTAGAACACATCATTCTAATTTCAGCAGTGAACAGTTATTAAAAGAAATTCCTACAAATCTGTAAATTAAATCTGTAAAATAAGTAAAAAAATATCATTCTTATGTCTAATCTTCAGTAATATTAAGAGATAAAATTTTGCGATATGATATAATATAAAAGGGTACTTGTTTATTTTTTTTTAATAAAATCATAGAAGGAATTTTGTCATGTAATAATCTGATAGCTGTCAAAGCCGAAATTAAAATGTGGCTTTATAAAAGTATGCTTTGACGATATTTTGCTCATATTTTTTTTTAATGGTACATGTAAACATTTTTATTTTGGAATTTTAACGGTTACAAAAAGAGTTATGATACCTTTGAAATCTTCCTTACTGAAACTTATTTTATAATATTATAGATAAAATATTATCAAAAATAAAGCGATACTTCAAATAATTTCATTTTTAAATAGATTCATATTTTCTTCCTTGTTATTTTTATTACATTTAGTTCTTAGATATTTAAGTAATATATGTGTAATTAGTTTATTAGAAACATCTCTAATGATTTAGATGTATATCTTATAATAATATTAACTCCTGAAAAGATTAAAATAATTTGTAGCATCTGACGCACAATCATTGAGTTTCAAGTAGAGATAGCTATATTAGTTTTAAAATAGTAGATATATTTACTACTTCTAATCCATGATTGAATCTATGATATAATGATTGATGCAAATCTTTTAATCGGCAGGATAATCGTTTCAAAATATGTTTAGATCAAATTTTAATAAATATAGAATGAAAAATAAACCGATACGGGCAGGGATTTGAACCCGCGACCTCTGGGAAACCGTCCCGTCACGTCGCTCTACCAATCGAGCTACAGTATTGCTACGGTTAAAGTGTTAATTCTATATTTATAAACATTTAAATAAGCTTAACATGGCTTTACATGGCTTTACATGTTTATAGAAATTTTAAAACATGTATAGATCAATTTACTTTTAATAAAAACTTTTTGCTGGGTTTTAATGATTAAAAATATTTATTGCGTCATTTATGACATTAGTGACATACGATATGAATATACACTTATCTGCAGTTGCTAAAAGAATATTTTCGACTATTCCAATACGTAATATATATACAAACAAACATCTTTGCGAGGAAAAAACTGAAGTTCAAACAAGTGAACCGTTTTGCCTAAAACCTATAGAGTATGAAAGTTACACCCTTCGAAAGCATGATAATATCAAACGTCAAAGGCTTTATGAATTTGGTCTGTACGTGGCAGCGTGTATGCCTAAATATGTTCAAAAGATTCAAATGCAGCATACTGATGAATTAGAAATATTAATTGCACCTGAAGGATTTCACCCCGTTCTAACATTTATGGCATATCATCAACACGCTTGCTTCAATCAGTGTTCCTTAGCCTCAGCCGTTGATGTTCCAAGTAGAGAGTATAGGTTTGAAGTCGTTTACAATCTTCTTAGTCTAAGATTTGGGGAAAGAGCCCGAGTGAAGACATACACTGACGAACTTACTCCACTGCATTCTGCAGTTAGTCTTTGGGGAAATTGTAATTGGCTAGAAAGAGAAATTTATGACATGTTTGGAATCATCTTTATTAATCACCCTGATTTAAGAAGGATTTTGACTGATTACGGCTTCAATGGGCACCCACTAAGAAAAGATTTTCCTCTTGTGGGGTATACAGAAGTGAGGTATGATGATGATCTTAAAAAGATAGTTTATGAGCCAGTAGAATTCGCACAGGAAATGCGGTCTTATACACTTGAATCACCATGGAACTATTTGAGAAATTTCCATGAGGGCTATAATTGTCCAAAGCCAGAGAAGAAGAAAGAAGATTAAATATTTTTAATACAAGACTTATAAATATTTACAAAACTGTCTATTTTGTCAGCTTTCGTTGCAAAACATTAAACTAAACTGATTGTAATGCGATTAAATATGAAGTAATAAAATGAAAATTTTGTTTTGTGAAAATTATATTTTTTATTGCATAATCTTAACTTTAGAAAAGAGTTTCTTTAACAATTACTAATCATTCTTAAAAATATTATTCTTACTAAAATGGGTTTATTTTGTGTTCACAACTTTGCCAGAGAATGGTTTGTACATAATGTACAACTAAATTGTCCGTTCACAATCTATAAATGTATATCATTAAAACTATTTAATTATATACATTTAAAAGACATTATTGTTCTTTATTAAATGTCTCCGGGATGGGGATATGGGCACGCG
Organism: Napeogenes inachia; assembly: GCA_959347355.1. Taxonomy (NCBI): domain Eukaryota; kingdom Metazoa; phylum Arthropoda; class Insecta; order Lepidoptera; family Nymphalidae; genus Napeogenes; species Napeogenes inachia. The sequence continues at coordinate 19,675,717 of OY365795.1, forward strand.
GGGTGAGGCTCTGGTAATTAGTCTAGACTTCGCAAAATCGTTTGATAGTGTTTGGTTATCTGGCATAGCTATTAACGGTCTTCTACCGCGTTTATATGACTGGTCTGTGGGCCTACTGCACAAGCGCAACATCTGGTTACTGTGTGAAGGACTTGCTTCGAATTTCCACTTTAGAAATTCTGGCATACTCCAAGTCTGTGTTGTCACCCACCCTATTTCAATTGCTCATCAATGGTATGCTATTACTTACATTATTTTGTTATTACAAGACGACAACGGTCCAAGAGCGATATTCCGGGTTACTTGGGATAACGCAATCCGAAATAGTTGGCAAAAGACAAAAACTTGTCATTGAAATTATCAATTATATTTATAAAGATCCAACGTTTTAACTAAATTTTATATGTAACCTCGACCTCCATATATCCCGCCGGTGATAGTTTCGTATCATCATGAAATGATAATTTTAAATTTCAGGGTAATATGCGAGGGGAGGTCCAAAAGTTCATGAAATGAAAGGTATCTAAATAAAATAAACCAACAAAACTAATTTTGCTTTTCAATAGAATCACCCTTAAGCTTTAGAAAAAAAAAATCATAGTTCTAAAATTTATTAGAACTATGAATTTTTTTTTCTAAACCACTATAAAATTATGCTTGATCTTTTCCGCCACAATAAACTGAAATTGCCTCCTTTATCTCACTGTCGTCGACTAAAAAAATACGTCGATTAACAAATATGTAAACGGCTCGATTAGTTTACTTTAGTTACTTTCATAGCTTCATGTCATAAGGTATACTCTTATGGGGCAATGCGGCTGACATTGATACCAAAATTTACATTGCAGAAGAGGGCTGTTCGAGCAATATACATATAATATGAGACTAAGAGAATCTTTAAGAAACAAATTTAAATAATTTAAAATTTACGGTTTATAATCAGTGTATTTATGAAAATTTAATTTACGTTCATAAAAATATTTCAAATTTCAAGAAAAATTGTGATTTACATAAAATTAATACAAAACATAAAAATAAACTCGCTATGCCCAGCACTAGGCTCCAAAAAATAGGTAAATCCTTTAAGGGTAATTGTATACGTTTTTATAATAAGCTCCCAAAAGAAGCCTTAAGTCTATCAATAAATAAATTTAAAATATATGTAATAAATAATCTGATAAAAAAATCGTACTATAGTGTAAGGATTTCATCAACGATGATATGGCCTGGGAATGAATTGTATTGTGTTGCAAATAGCTAATAATTTCCGCAATTTGTTTTTTGTTGTAAATTAATTTTGCTTTATCGACCTGCTGCATCACACCGATTCTTTTGAACTACTCACTACTTGCGGTGGTGTCGGGAGTCGGGTTGCCTTCCTCTCTCAAATATGGCGAAGAGGGTGATGGCTGGCTCTTGTGTTATGCTCGTGAACGGGTGCTGCTTGCGGTGACTGGTTGTGTGGCAGGCCGAAGATTTTTTTATATATTTTTTTTAAATGTTATTATTATTTCATTTTCTTTGCCTGAAATCATTCATCCAAAATTGCATTTTAGATTGACGTTTGTGAAACCGTTTAATAAAGTAGGAAATTAAAGTGCAAGTAAGTTACAAGTACAAGGCAAATAAAGAAATTACGATATCGAATCGTATAGTCTAAGCCCTCAATGTTTAACTTCGTATACACTATCAACGTACGTACAACAGTCCCCCGACGCAACGAATTCAATAAGTACATAATAATATTATTTTTATTTTTTTAAAGGATTTTTTGTATCGGGGGTTTCTTAGCTTTTTAATTTAATTTTTATACATATAGACTAATATCTGGAAAAGGTTTATTTAGAATTTGTATTTTGAATATTTTTTTTTTAAGAAAATTGAAGTAGTGATTATTTAAGTTTATCTACATACAATTTCAGCAATTTGATTATAATTTAAATAATACTTATTCAATTAGACATATTATATAATAATTCTAAATACCGAATTGCTACAAATGGAATTAGTCCTCATAAGAAATTCACCCTCGTCTTAACAGAGAGAGGCCTGTGAATTATTTTGTTAGAATGGGCAACTTTTTGTACAGAGATTAACTGCGTATTACAACCTAAAGTGTGCCAATGAGGGGTATTACCGAAACTTCTTAATTACTTACGAACAGTTTTCTCACGAACACAATTTAAGATAATTATTATCATTTAAAACAACGTTCAATATTTTGTGTTTTTTTTTATAAACGTAAAATTTTAAAAAAAGGCCTCTAATATTATCATCACTTACCGTTTCTTAAATTTCAGATATTTTATGGTATAGTTTAAATAACTGATTAGAATCGTCTTATAATTGGTTTTATTAGTTTTGTTAATTATTTGTAAGTATACAATTAAATAAATAACTTATAATACACCGAACAGATTACGTGAAATTTAACCCTAAAAGAATAACAAATGTTACCAAAGATAAGTAAAAAAATTGTGGGAATAATCAAATTAGATAAATGATAAATGGAAAAGTACTAAGCAAAGGTTGTAGTAATACTAGTATTAAATATTTTTTTAGTATTGCAAAAGAGGTATTATCTCTTTATATTGTTACATTATTATTATGGTTTATCTATATTCACTATTCCGCATGCAAAGTAATTTAAACTAATGTAGTGCTCGAAACACCTATTAAATTTTCCTTGTTCTATCGAATTATGCGATTTTTATCACAAAATATAGAGTATCAAAATAAAACAATACTTCTTAAACTTTTATTCGTACACATAAAACATTCTACAAAAAAATAATTGTGTATAGAAATTTTGAAGTGTCGCCTCCATTTAATTGAGCCAAGTGGATAGGTGAAATGAAGAGAATGACCTCTTTGCCCACTGTCATACATTATTAAAATGTTTCTAATTTGTACTTCTGCAAATATAATAAACCACGTTTAAGTTTTCAACTACATTTGGTTTCAAAAATACTAACTAAAACTACAAAAAAGAGAAAACATTTTAAAATAGCCTTCGTTGCCAAAATTCTGACTGAAAAAAAAATCAAAATTAGATTTACAATTAATATCCATTTAAATGAAATATAAACAGACCTTTTTCTTGAAAACAAAGCAGGGATTCGTTTTAACTATAAAATTACCGTAGCTCATTTGAAGGTATGAATTGAGGTTCAGTACATATGTAATTATTACTGTAACCAGCCACATTATTACATTTTCAGCCACTTTCGTGCTATATTTAATAAATCGCAAATCTCATAAGTTCAGGCTTTATAATATTTTAACATATTTGTTTGATTGTTTGTGTCCCATTTATGATCCAAACATTTATGAACCAAATCCTTAATATAGTACAATCTCTATCAAGAATTGATAATTACTTGTCTGATAAAATTTGTAATTCCAAAATTCTTATTAAATATAAACTTAATCTGAAATTTTAATATTAGTATGATTTATTTGCAATTTTCAAATATTACAAAATTGGGAATTGATTTAGAATGCATTAAGTTTGATATAGATGTTCAGAAAAACATACTATTTATATATTTAAAATGTTTTGTTGAATTTAATTTCTCATCAGTAACATTAACTCAAAAAATATAAGAAATACATATTAATTCTAGTAAATTTAATAAGATACATTTAAAAAATATGTAATTTAACTAGTTGTTGCTGGTGACGGGTGCTTGTTTGCTTTTCTTCTTATTTTGAACGCTCGTACCCATCAACTTCCTTTTACAAATATACTGATTTATAATATGTAAAAAATATTTAATGATTTCTAGTTTTCTCCTAACATAATTGAATTTTTCTTATTTTTACCGCTTTTATATCCGACATTTACACTGCGCAAGGTCCGATTTTGTAAATTTAGAGAGAATGAACCTGGCATAAGTTATTAAAGGATTAATATTATAATTAATAAAGAAGTGATACTTTCATTCCTTATTTTTGTTTGTTTTGACTTTATAAAATTTAACACAAAGTAAATATTGCTTAAATATTAGTAATATTTACAATAACTACAACAATAAATTAAATTTCTGGAAAACAGAAGAGTAGGTACATAAAGAAAATATGAAGACAGAATCAGAACGCTCAATTGGTATAACGACGGAGACTGTCTGTATATTTCTAAGGTTTGAATGTTGCTATGTCATACTATCTTATATTTAAAAAAATTTAATCTAAGTTTTATTGTTAAGGCCAGGTATCCCTACAAAAGACATTGTTAGAATTCGTTTTTGAAATAGTAAACATTGAAATTTAAATCTAAAAAAAAATATGGTTAATTTTGAGGATATATTGCAGGGAATGTACCCGATGAAAACATGATTTAATAAAATTGGCTCGATAGAAAAAAATCACAAAGTTACCTCTTTTCCGTCTTTTTGTCTCCAATTTTTCGGTTTTATTTCTAAAATAAGCGATTAAACATTATGGGTCTTTTACCAAAATAATGTTCATTGATTTCTCGAGACATTTTACCCGATAGTTTTTTTTTATTCAATCTCTTATTTTTTTAATTAATTATTTAAGCGAAATTCGGTCATCGGAGAGCTCGTCAGTGTCTTGCGAGACGTTGACAAGGTAAGACGTGTGTCAAATTTTTGCAGATGCAATTGTGCGATTATTCTACGGAATGTGAAATAAAACACCAAAATTTTCAAGATTAAGGAAGAAATACATCGCGAAAAAATATGGTAAGTTTGATTTCTTTCGTATTTGTGATATTATTCATTCAATGTCCCTGACGGCCATTCCCTAGTTTACCACAGTCTAGCTTTTTCAGTAGGTTCAAAGAAAATAATAAAAATGTTAAAATCGAAGACGTGTCAATCGAACATTTTGCAAAATCATGAATAACTCTCAAAGTAATCGAATCAAACCCGCGACCGCTGACGCTGCACACGCACCATTAGACCATAGTGTTTTCTGTAAATTACATATGTTGTCTCTCTGACTGTTGCTACATTCAACGCGAACGAGCTACTTAAGCAGATAGATCTACTGCGCGACTTCGTGGTTACGCATCAGATAGAAGTCCTGTTAGTACAAGAGACCTTTCTGAAGCCGTGTAATCGTGAAGGGGGGAACCATCATCTAATACAGTAGGTCTCTTCATTGCACTCCGCTCGAACCGCCCCAACTAGTTAACGTAGGAGCGTCATTATGTCAGGTTGGTATGACCGACCATCAGATGATCGTACTAGCATCCATCTATCTTTCTTCTAATATTAGGACCATATTAGGACCGTTCGTAGCAGAGCGGCCTACATACTAGGTCGTTTATATCCGCTGTTAGGCAAGCGGAGTAAATTGTCCCTTCGCAATAAGGTGATACTTTACAAGGCTTGCATACGTTAGTCAGAAAAAGAGGACCCAAGTCGGTATAAGACCCAGATATGTTGGATATCTCCAACATACATTGTTATGCGGATGACAGCACTGGGGATGCGGTATATTCCGGCCGTGCAGGTCTCTCTCGGGAAAACGTCGACGAGTGCCGAAAGAAACTTGTGTCCTCTATAGAGACTTCCTTGGGGCTAATCTCTGAGTGGGGTGAACTGAACCACGTTCAGTTCAATCCCCTAAAGACACAAGTTTGCGCGTTTACCACTAAGAAAACCCCATTTGTCGTATCACCGCTCTTCGAGAGCACTCCCCTCATTGCCCCGCCAAGTATCAGAATACTGGGTCCCGACATTTCGAGCGATTGTCAGTTTCGTGGTCATCTGGAGAGCAAGGCCAAGTTGGCCTCGAAGAAATTGGGAGTGATTAATAGAGCGAGGCAGTATTTCAAACCTGGCCAAAGACTATATTTTACAAACGTACTTATAACATTTATTGTTTCAGTTCAAAAATCACAAGAAATAAAAAAGGTTTATTACTACAAACAGTACTTAAACTTAAAAACAGTAGAGAAGAATGAGTACAGTAAGTACTGCCTTTGATTTTTTGATATTTACCATCCTGACCACACAATAAATAGCATCATATTCCTACATAACTACGAGTAAATGTCAACTCGAATGTACTCGTATAAAAAGACCACGTGTTTAAATAAGGATAAGTATAAAGGATAAAGAACTAAGTATACAAAGTTGTTATTTTTCAGACAACCGATTGAGGTTTCTAACATATCAATCAGAGCATGGTAATTTGCAGTTGCAATCTTCTACTACTAAGTAAGTATTTTGTTTGTTTTTTAGTGGCATAAAGTACAGGTCTACATTTTTTTATTTTGTACAGTTATTTCTTTTAAGTTTCTTTTGAAGAAATCATTACAAATTATTTTAGAACATTTTCAAGATGCTCCATGTGTTGAACATCTTAAGAACCAGTTGTTAATTCCAAAGCTATCAAGTTAGTTATTATATTGAATTTATTTTGTGTCCGCGTAATACTATCTTGATATCTTATTTGTTATTGCAGCGAAACTGATGAAGGCAATGATGGGCTTATGATTGAAATGATAAATGATAAAGAAGATTTTTTTCCAACCTATTAAAGGACGGCGTATAATTGATGACAATTACTTTTTAAGAGAATTACAAGAGAAAGCACGCCACAATAATGTATTTAATTGTAATGCAAGTAATTTATGTTTAGTTGATGAAAGAAGAAATGGACTGATATCGACTTTTAAATTTGAATGCAATATGTGTAAAGAAATTTATATAAATATAGAATGAAAAATAAACCGATACGGGCAGGGATTCGAACCCGCGACTACTGGAAAACCGTCCCGTCGCTCTACCAACTGAGCTACCGTATCGCTGTCCACCTCGGTGAATTAAGCATTCTATATGTGCATTTTATGTGTTCTGTGTGGGTGATAAGGCATCACTACCGGCACAAAATATACACCGACTAAATATTCAGTTTTAAAGTACCTTAATTTAGAGCTACCTACTTTACTATGATTATACATAAATATCATTTAAATTAAATATATAATTTGTTTTATTTTTATTCTATATATACCAACAACTTTATTTATTTACGAAAATCAATAACATTATTAGCACATAAAAATATCATAAAAATGCATTAATATTTTGAAGTGAAATAAATTATTAAACATGGTTTGTTTCTATACTGTGGCGAAAGGATGACGTTACGTGGCTATGCGCAATGCCCGCTGCGAACGCGCGATGTACCTATATTACGCGGGCGGGGGTTGCGCTGAATGTCTACTTTGGCAGGGATACCTGGCCTTAAGTTTGAAGTTAGAGCCTAGCCTAGCCTCATTTGACTGCATACCTATAATATTTTTTAAAAATAAGCAGGGATAAATAAGGGCCCAGTATTTATAAGTACATTGTGGTTAGTCAATTAAACCATGTTTCAAGATTAAACACAATCCCTATCCTTTGAAGGATTATAAATATTTTAGCCTTCTACAAACCATTGTTGCGATACAAAGTAATCTAATCCGACCGTAAGTCATTCTATATAATCTTGGGTCACAACAAAACGGTCCCTGAGAGCGTGGAATAATCGTCCTCAGAGACGTCAATCACATGGTGGACCAAAACCAAGGATGAGGCCGAACGAAGGGTTAGATTACAAGGGTTTAATTCTCCTGGGTATGATATTAATATTTAAAAGATGAAGGACAATTTTTTTTTGTTTCACTTTTATGAAATTGAAGAGTTTTAATTTTTAAAGAGTATTAAGTTTTTAACCCCCGACCCAAAAAGAAGGGTGTTATATTATAAGTTTGACCTGTGTTTCTGTGTATCTGTATGTTTGTCTATGGCAACATTGCAACCAAACGCATGGACGGAATTTGAATCCGGTTTTTTTATCGAAAGCTTGGTTTGTCGAGATGGTTCTATGTTTAGTCAAAATAAAAGAGGTCATCTCCAAGATATAGAGCTTTTATTGATGCTGGTGAAAGGTTCTTATACAATATTGATAGTAAAAACCTAAAAAAGTGAAATTTACTAATTAGAAGTTTGTAGGTTCATATAGTACAACAAAAAAAATATAATTTCAAAAAGCAGAAAAAAATATATTAAAAAAAATCCCAATACTAAAATATGTGCAAAAAGGATAAAAAATGTACTTATTAAAATCGTTGCGTCAGGGAACTGCTAAGTAAAGGAAGAATTAAAAATACAAGTAAGTTACCAAAGCAAATAACAAAAATTACAATATCAAATCGTATAGTGTAAGTCCTCATTAATTAGCTCCGATTTTTTTTAAATAGACACCATCGTCCACGACCTTTATTTTTTCTTATACTTTGAGACTAATTTTTTTTTTCCTTACTTGATTTTTACAAATTCTAAGAGATGTTACAAAAGAAAGTATAAAAAAAAATTGTAAATTTCCCAAGATGTTCCCAATAATATTTTAATATTAAAGATTCTCAGTACTTATTTAGAATTATCCAAAAGGAGCTCAGCTATAAATGCAGCAATGGATATCAAGTGTCGCTTTATATTTGTTAATAATTATTAACCATAATAAACTTCTTACCTTAAAAATACATTTAAAATTTTATTATGTTTAAGGCTTGGAAATAGTAAATTAGCGTATTTAAAATGTCGACAAATTTTCATTGTGATTATAATTTCAGTAAAATAATTTGATGAGTTTCTTAACGAAATGTTCATAATTTCCTCTTAGAAACTTTCTAATTTTCAAGGTGGTTTGTTTTTCTTAAAATTCTTATGGCCCTATTATTATTCATATGAAATCTTCTAGATAAAACTATTATGTATTATAAATTAAAAAGCAATAGAGCTTATAAATTAATTTTACTATGGTATGTACATTTATAAATTCGTCCATCTAAATTCAAAACCTAAAATGGAAATATTGTTGTCAAATCAATAAAACAGCAAATAAACAAATTACATTAAACTCGTTAACAGTTCATTACGCGGTTCCAAGGCCTTCTTCCAGTCTATTGAGTAAGCAAAGCAAAGCAATCAAACAATATCTCGGAAACAAACTCCATAATATCTATCTAATATGTCTCTATCTAATATACCTATCTAAATAACTATCATTTCATATAATAATGACCAGCTGAGTGCGAATGTGAGACAATTGCCACCTTATCGACCAACACTAAAGGCTTTAAGTTATAGTACAGGTTATCATTTAACTATACTGGCTCTTGAAGCATAATTTTAAAGTTGTGTAAAATCATTTTATCATTTTAAGACTCAAATAGGTCAGAAACGCAACAGCGAAAATGTGGTAGTTTTATAAATATTATTAATTTTTAATAAGTATAGAATGAAAAATAAACTGGTGCAGGCAGGGATTCGAACCCGCGACCTCTAGGAAACCATCTCGTCGGTCTACCAATTGAGCTAACATATCGCTACCCGTTTCGGTGAATTAAGCATTCTAAATCTTATCGTCTTTATCGGGATGCTGGTAACATCTATTTCTAGTAGATTAAGAGAGACTTAATGTAAGACTATCAAGAGCATAGAAGATGCTGCCATTTTTAAGGTAACCACTAGACGGTCAAATCTCGCTGTCAAAGTGGACGACGTAAGGTCGCAATGCAACGCTGTTAGACCAATTTCTCAATGGAGGTGATAATAATATAATAATAATAATATATCAGGACAAATTACACACATTGATCTAACCCCTAAGTAAGCAAATTATTTGCTTGTGTTAAGGGTGTTAGACAACGATACAAATACATAGAAATACACATATAAATACTGAGAATATATTTAATAAACGACCAAACCCAGAAACACAGACATCTATGCTCATCACATAAATGCCTGTCTCCGCCGGGAATAGAACCCGAGCCCCATTGCGCCGTGACACCTTAGGCGTCTGCGCTAACCACTCGACCAACGGGGCGGTTTATGAGCGGTGACTGCAACGGCGGTGATATGAGCGTAAGCGCAAGTGAGGTTCGCTGGTCAGTTTTAATAATGCGGGTGGGCTGTTTTATGCCAGCCTACCCCCTAACCCACAGCACCAAGCCTAGACATCTCTCATCTTCACAAGGAACCTTACCTTTCCTTCGATCTAGTTTGAAATGCTATATGATCTAGTTTGAAATGCTATATGCATTTATAGCATTTCAAAATGTTTCTAAAATAATAAAAAAAAAAGCGTGGTGGGCTATAAAGGCCTGTCTTTGTTGTTGGCCCCTCCGATGTGAGTGGACTCTCTTGTGTCTCTCTCTTGTGAGTGAGTGAGTGGACTCTCTTGCTAGCGAAAATAGTTTTAAAAAGATTACTATGTTTTCTTAAAAATGATTGTTACAAAACTGTAGTAATATAGTATAATAGTAAATGTATTTTTTATTTTATTTTTAATAGTATTAATAAAAGTCCTAAATACTGAATATAATATTTTTTTACCGTAGATACGAGTATGTAATATGTATTGCATTAGAATATTTAAAAAATTATTTTGAAATGTTTAAATTTTAATTTATTGTTTATGATGAAGTCATAGTATTTAATTGTTTTTTAAGAACCATAAGTCGGATCTATTGTCATATTTTCATTATGAGTTTGGAAACAGTTCTTAATATATAAAAACAACACTCCAATTAGAATATTCAAGTAATATGCAATAAAATGTACTATAAGTTAATTTGAATATTATTTCAATTTAAATTTTTATAATTGTTATAATATAAGATGTAAAAACCCCCAAAAAAATCATGAGCATTTTGATATTCTGTGTTAAAATGAGTAGAGCGTGAAAAATTTACAAACAGATTAACAATCAGGTGCTATTTACGAGTGGTCACATTGTCAATTTACTCGATTTAAAAAATTTAATTTGTTTAGTTTAGTAGATCTATATATTAGTCTAAAGAATTATAGAAACCATATTTATTTTATTTATTTATATCTTTTCCACTTAGAATCATAATCAGTGATCACTTGTGTACGTCAACATGAAAATGTCAGGAGGGCCTATTACGATACTAGATTTATCGTAATAAGCCCTTCTGAAAAAGCACTTTCCATCTTAATGTTAAAGCTATGAGGGTTCCAAACGCGTCCTGGTCTGAGAAGAACCACACAACAAACTCAGCCGGATATATTTTTTGTTATTGTGATCACTGTTTCACAAACGTCAAACTTAAGTGCAATTTTGGAACAACTAGAACCTTCGCAATCAATCTGAAAAGAAGCCTAATGATTTCAGGCAACGAAAATTAAATAATAATAACAGAAAAAATACATATATATAAATCTTCGGCCTGCCACACAACCAGTCACCGCAAGCAGCACCCATTCACGAGCATAACACAAGAGCCAGCCATCACCCCCTTCGCACATATTTGAGGGAGGGAGGCAACCCGACTCCCGATGGTCCAGAAGGTCGATAAAGCAAAATTAATTTACAACAAAAAACAAATTGCCGAGATTACTAGCTATTCGCAATACAATACAGATTCATTCCCAGGCCATACCGTCGTCGATGTAATCCTTTACACTATAGTAGGATTTTTTTATTCAATTATTTTTAACATATAATTTAAATTTATTTAATGAGAGGCTTAAGGCTTCATTTGGGAGCTTATTATAAAAACGTATACAATTACCCTTAAAGGATTTACCTATTTTATGGAGCCTAGTGCCGGGCATAGCGAGTTTATTTTTATTTCTTGTATTAATTTTATGTAAATCACAATTTTTCTTGAACTTTGAAATATTTTTATGAACGTAAATTAAGTTTTCATAAATATATTGATTATAAACAGCCATAATTTTAAATTCTTTAAATTTGTTTCTTAAAGAGTCTCTTGGTCTCATATTATATATTGCGCGAACAGCTCTCTTCTGCAATGTAAATATGGTATCAATGTCAGCCGCATTGCCCCATAAAAGTATACCGTATGACATTAAGCTGTGAAAGTAACTAAAGTAAACTAATCGAGCAGTACTTTTAAATTTTTTATCATTCTAATACAAAATAAGTAATCTACCTACTCACTACCAATGAAATTGCGGTCGACTTTTATTAGGAATTTGTATCTTTCAAAAAATTCATTGTGATGTGTCGATAAAATATATCTTTATAAATATTCATTCAATTCAAACATACCTTCTTGATGCAAATGAAAAACTGTATAAATTTATACACATTTTAATGTAGCACTTATCTCATATTTTTGAAACAGTATTCACACAGCAGGCGAGATAATGCGACGGTTAATGGAGTGTCGCTGCAGCGTTAAAAGTCTAAACGCCTTCCATAACCCATTATAAGATTTATATACCTCATATTTAATGTATTCATAATGCGAAAAATTATTGAGTATTTAATTTATGTGACTAATTATAGCGTATATTGGAAAATTAGATTTAGTTTAACATTTTACATTTATTAAAATAAAATACAGCATGGATATCGATTTCATAGTTAATTGTTTTAATTTTGTTGGTACTTCTAAAGTTTATAGTAATAAAATGATGAGAATAAGATGTATGTTAGTTATGATCGAATCGGATTCTGACTTTTCAGTTATGAGTTAGAAATTAGGAGCAATTAATCAAAAGCTTTTTAATTCGGCCGCCGCGCCGCAAGCACAAGTCTGTTAATATCACAAATCATGTTATGCAATAAAATAGGAATAGATATATTAATATTGTGTTTTGACAAACCATGAAAGCATGTTCGTCACAAATTTACAACGCACGGGTTTGAAAAATCATACACATTATACATTAGGTACGTCTTGTTCACTAAAACCTATTCAAAAATAATAAAAATAATATAAACAATAATAAAAATAATATAAACATTAATGTGAGATAAGCATTATATTTCTTACAAGAGAGGAAAAAATATTAATATAATATTAACATAAAGCGTTGTTTTTGCAGTCTGTCAGGTTTGTTTTTATCGACACCACCCACGAGCGAAGCATTTGTTTTTAAAGTGCTCTTTAATTTGGATAAAAAGTCAGTTATTTTATTTTAAACCTGTGCTTTTTTAATAAAACATAATTTAGGTATAAAAAAAACTATATTAATAAGAAACATCAATATTTCACTGTGGGAAAATTTGAGTTAGCCATTTAAATGACATCTTACGCTGTTAATGTAACAATTTGATAAAGGAAGAGTTTTTGTTCCTAAGATAAAGGGCGAGGTCACAAAAAAGTGTCGCCAAGTACGGAAATTACCAAAACTTCGTGTCGAAGCCCAAAATTTACTCGTCCTAAATGTCCTCGTAAATGAATGATAGCTCTCTTAAAAACGGTAAAGAAATTAGGAACAGACGTTTTTGGTTTATGAGTTTTATAACAACTTAAATTGATTTTTTCTACTTTTAAATTTATCAAAGAGTTTAGTTGGCTACAAGAGGAGGTTTAATGTATACCAATAAACGATTATCCTAATTAACTAATATTGACATTGGCTTTAGAAATTCTAAAAAGAAAATATAATAATATAAAAAATATCTATCAACAAGTATTTTCCAATACTACAGTAATTAGCTCAGTTGACACTGCAGTGTTAACTGAAATAATGCTGCAGCAAGTTTTTTTTTTAATTTTAATTTGCGCTTATGTCATGGATTGTATGGTACCGTTCAATTCATTCGAGCACGCCCCTATACTACGTGACAAGCCTAACAACCTTCGAGATAAAGGATTTATAAATTCGTATCTGATATTATAATAATAATGTTATGTATTTCTAAGAAAATTATTTGCATTTGAAATATAAATACAGTATTAAATCCTTAACGATTATTTATGGTTATAATATAACTGTACTGTAAATATAATAATTCGAAGTTATTGTATAAATAACGTCTCTTATAAACATAACAATCAATATTTTGGCTTCAAATCAACTCATCAGAAAATGTTTTGAAGGTTTTCTTCGAAAAATCTCGTGAATTATGCTCTCATATGAAGAAATTGGTTATTTTATATTTCAGTTTTGAGGGTAACCTTTCTGTAAATGCTGACCTCAATATATATTAGGGGTATGTATTGCGTAGTAAGGTACAGAAATCACGGCGCTTCATGCGCTTGATAAAGTTTTCTCTTTCATTGTGCTCCATTAACCAAATAGGTTGCCATGTGTAAGCGGAAAATTATCAATGATTTTTCTTTGTCAGCCTTAATTCGCAAGTTGACATAGTTTCTAGGTTATTTTATTGTCAACGCTTGTTTAATACTTTCTTAGCAAGAGTTTTTAAGAATGTAGGTACGTTTTCTAAATCAAGCATGCATCATACATAAAAGCATAAAATCAATAATAAGCATAAAATATTAAAACAAAAGAGAATTATTCATTAAGAAGATTATGGTCGTATTCCAATTGCTTATTCCATTAATACTCATTTAAGCTGTTAATAATTAAAAAGATATAAGTATTACTTTTAGCCCCTTAAAAACCCTTTCAAATGAGCCTTGCTAAGTCAGTGCTGACACATTTAAAATATTGGCCCATTTTACTTAATATCCATAATTTTAAATCGGCTTCAAAGGGGTTTTATTTACAGCGTTAATAAAGTAAATGAATACAGGCACTCTGCTTCTAGACTACCATCTAATTAACGTAACTAATTATATTACCTTGGCTTCTACACAGTATATTTCCAAATTACTTATTACAAACTATAATACTAACAAAACTTTAAGCAGTTATTGTTGAACAATTTAAGAATTATTGCATTTGTCCCATGCTTTTATAATAAAGCTAATTTAAACGTATTAAAGTTGTAGATTATTCTTTTCGTTTGAATTAATTAATATAGTTTAACATTTATTAACATTGTTATTACAAATGCACGAAATACATGTTTGCTACAATATGTATTTTGTAACTTATTTAAACAACTATTTATAAATAATATAAACTAGCTGACCTGCCGAACTTCGTCGTGCCAAACAGGCAACGCATGAGCAGACGTTACGTTTTAAAGTTAATACGTAAAGAATATGTAAATATAAATTTAGAAAATCATTATCAGAGTGCCTATATAAAACCAGCAAGATACTTGCTTCATGACATGAGTTGCAATTTTCAGTGAAGCACCTTCTGAAAAACGTTTCTTTTTGGTTTTATTCTCAGTCGTAAGAAAAAATAAGGAAGATGGTTTTCGCCACTTGTAGTTGACCACAATTGTTTCACAGGTATACATACCATTTACAGGTTGACCATATTTAAACAGACATGAACTTATTTTATTTTAACAAACATAAAATCTCACTTTTAACTATTCACACTGAAATTTCAAACTTTGGAACGCAATTAGGCAGACAATTAGGGAATTATTTTAATGTATCTAATACAGCTAGTAAATAGGGATTAATTATCTATTCTCATAGCAATATAGTGTAGCAAACGCAAACAGCAATCCTCAAGAGATTCAATCTACTCACCCAGAGTGGCTTTGTTCCTTTGTCTTATCTTGAATAACTATTTTATATTATCTTGAATGTAGTATGATATAATGTAACATATCAGCAATTTGTGATAATTTACAATTCACTCACTTTACTCGTAATTGTAAATAAAATTTCAGTTCCTTGTCGCAATCGTAATTATTTTTTCGGCGATTATTTAAATAATTTATTACATTACAATGAAAAAGCATTGCAATATTCAACATCTTTTCAATTATATTTTCATAGTATGATATAATAAAGATAATAATCTGTAATGGAAAGGAAATAATATAGGCTACTTTTTATTCATTGAAAGAGCGAAAGTTAATTATTTATTATTCTTCGATTTGAACAACGACAGTTAGCCGATGGTACAACTATTAACTGAAATTCATTATAAAATGCCTTTGTGGTACTTGTTCTGCAAAAGTATTCAATCATGTGGTATTTTAATAATTTCATAATTATCAAACAGTGAACGTAAACAGTACCGTGAAGCCTTAAATTAAACAATTTCAACAGGAAGGCTCGGCTATATCCAGCTCATTTACATTTATTGAGCAAGTATTTACTTGAAAAGTAAAAGTTTGTTTTTTATTTTACTCCAAGTTTTCTGTTTTTTTTTTTCTTTATTTGGCGCAAAGATTTTCTTAATGCTTTGAGAAGGTGCTATACAATGTAGATGCATGAAAGATGTAAGCTGAAAGAAACGCTTCCTTTCTTAAATCCATGACAAGCTCCAGATGCAATGCTTTAACTGCGAAACAAACGAAAGCAAAGACTTTGTCAGTTTTGCGCCCCTTCCTTTACGATCAGCTATGAACACTGCCCCGGCATAAACTACACCAGTTTGTAAGAAGGGAAACTCAAGATGTACTCTATCACATGGTAAGTCACCTATTTTGGGTTGTATTGGCTTAGATTTGACACAAAAACAGCGAATGCACTATGCACGATACGCCTAGCTAGATTCCTCCCCCAAGTGGCCAATATTTTTGGCGTATAGAAGACAAAATGTTGAATAGACATAATAATTATAAGGATCAATTGAATGTCACATAAAAACCAACTTAGATGTTGACGACTGCGATAAACTAGAGGCACAACCTTTTTCGGCATGAAGTTTTGGTACAGAGTTCATCAACGTAGGTCTTCAACAACAACATAATAATGTTATTTTTATCCTTTTTAGACTTTTTATATAAATATAGAATGAAAAATAAACCGATACGGGCAGGGATTCGAACCGGCGACTACCCAGTAGTCTTTATTATTTTTTCGTTGGGGGACTGCTAAATAAAGGAATAATTCAAAATGCAAGTACGTTACCTAGGCAAGCAACGAAATGACAATATCATATCGTATAGTCTAGGTCCTCATTCATTAGCTCCGAAAATTTTGTAAAATAGACACTTTCGTCAATGTATGTACAACGGTTCCCCGACGCAACGACTTTAATAAATTCATAATAATGTTCTTTTTATCCTTTTTAGACGTTCTTTTTTATCGGGGATTTATTAAATTTTAAATTAATTTTTTTATGCTTTTTAAAATTATTTTATTTTTTTCTATGTTCTATTAAATAAACCTACGAACACACTAATTCCTCTTGTTTAGGTTTTTACTATCAATATTGCATAACAACCGTTCACAAGCACCAATAAAAGCTCCATATCTTGGAGACGACTGCTTCTATTTCGACTAAACATAGCTAAAAACCATCACGACGAACCATCGATAAAAAAACGCATTGAAATCCGTCCACGTGTTTAGCTGCTACATTGCCACAGACAAACACACAGATACACAGATGACAGGTGAAACTTATAATAGCGTTCTTTTTGGGTCGGAGGTTAAAAAAGGCGTACATATGAGTCTTTAGACGTTCTTAAGTATATAAATAGGTTTAAGTTGTGTTCTATTAGAGGAAGTACAAATATAGTAAACACACCAAATGTACCGAATATGAACTAGAATCATACCATGCTTAAACTTTTAAAGAGTTTTTTTTCAATAAGAGGTTGTTATTGTAATTTCACTGTCACAGTTATTGTCAGTAACATATGACTCTCAATGTCTTATCTTAGGAGATATTGTAACGAAATATAACATAATGTAGCATTCGTATCTTCGTGTCTTGCATCTTGTGCAAAACTAGTCAGTGGATTAAATACAAATTTTTAGGTAAACCTACATTTTTATACGCATGCACTCTACATCTGTTTATTTATTTTGTTTCTGATGTTGCAAGTTTTGGACATACTAGGGTAAAATTGGGAAATATTTGAGGCGTTAGATCTAAAATTATTCCACTCAGATTCAATCGAAATCAAAAACTCAAGTTTATAAGAGTTGTGGTTTTTAGGATAAATTACGTAATCGGCATTGCCAGAATATTTATTGTAATAAAGTGATTGGTTATACTAATAAACACAAAAACTCCCATCTAGTTCTTAATTAACATTCTTAAGTTGCTTTATCAAGGCACCTTCTTTAATTTAGGAAAACTCACTTCATTTTCTAGCTTTCCTTCAAGTTAGCCTTAACGTTAATAATGTCTATTAAAAATCTGTTCATAAAAACATATTAACGTTTAATATTTGGTCATGAAATTTGGCAGCGTTACATATTTTAAAGTGTTTTCGCCTATCTTATCTTTCAATATCTTTGAAAATGAATTTGTCTGAAGTTTATTAGAGAAGCACTATTCATTATGCTTGCACAGTTACAAAAGTAAGTAAAAGGTCAGATTTATTAATGTAGGGTGGTTGGAAACTGTTTCCCTTCATTCATCTCCCTTTCCGGTTGCCGCAATTTAAACGACGTCTTGTTCCGGCACTTAAAAACTTTTAAAGTATAGACAGACAACATGAATTAAAATGTTTTTTATATGGAATTAAAATTATGTTATATTTATTTTATTATTTATTTTAAGACTTTAGGTAATAGCTTCGATAACAACCATAAGACGTCTAAATCAATAACGTGTGCTTAATTTAATCACAACTATACTCAAGAACCATTACCTGTGATTCATGGGTTGGAGGTTTTATCGACATTTTCAGTTTTTGTTATGCAAATAACACGAGGCATTGGGACAAGGACTATTTGGGTGTTAGGACCGAGAACTACCGCAGTTTCAATTGCTTCGCAGTTGAATACTGATGAACTGTTTCTGTTAGCGATATTATCACTGTTGCTGTTACAATGAACTAAGGTCTTATTTATTTGGTTTGTGCATCCTTATCTACAAAACAATTTGTAATGTAGGAAAGTGAATTTAAATATCGTTCCAAAACATTTCCTTACAATTGTTTAATTAATATTTGAAGAACATTTTTTTAGCAATTAAAATTTCTATCTTCTATTTTTAAATTTATACATTTAGGTTGTTTAGTATAAAAACGTATATATTAAATATATTCGATGATCTGGCTTGCATTTTAGATCTCTAATATTATAAAACTTATAAAATCAATGAAATAGATGGGCGTTTGGTATTTACAAGCATCTTTTCTAAAAGGACTAATTTTCTTGGACTCATTAAAAATACAGAATTTATTAATAACCACATGTCATGTCATCAATACATTCGTTTTTTCCCTTCCCCGATCCAAATAATATGCATAAAGGCTTAACAATGACACATTTTTCTAGTTTTGTTGTAATTATAACTCTACCTACGGCCATGTTGTTTTCCTATGATAACGATATTTGTTTCCTTTTTTTTTAACTGCAATTTTAGCTCCTTGTGATGAATTTAATTTATTTTTATAAATATTATGTATAGAATATTTTTAAATATTATATTTGATTTTAACAATAATTAATTCAATTTTAGCAAATAAATATAAACAAACTACTGTTCTGGTATACAGTTTTGGTTCAACCGAAGTTAACTAATAGAGATCTTATGTTACATATTCTAATTATAATATGGTGATAATTAACATTGAAAATATGACACAAACTTAATTAATGGTTTTTAAATATTTTGTATACCTATGTATATTTATTATGTGTTTATATATGTATGTGTATAGTCATGATAAACTTACTTTTAAATTTTAAATAAATATGGAATGAAAATAGTTTCCTATTTCGACAATATAACATTAAAAATTCTTAAAGGTTGCGCATCCTGGTATGGATATAAAGTGAAGACTACGATTAGGAAGTCACATTTTTCTACATGCCATAAAACTTAAAAAAAAAACTTGTTATTAAGTTTAAAAGTATTTATTTTACAATTTAATGAATATCTTTACGTATATTTTGAGAGGGTGATATTTAGTTAAGTCATTTCTGAAAGTTTATATTGCATTATGCAAGGTAACTTGAGTTATAAAAAAATAAATATAGTTTAAAAAACTAAAAACACGCTTAAAAAAATCAAACTAAAAAGTTAAAAATAATTCGTAATAAGAGAATGAATAATGGGCAAAATATAATAAAAATTGTGTAAAAAAGCTTGTGACATATCTCTGTTTTCATATTCGAACTCGATTGTGACTTACTTTACGTGTTGAGATCCTATTGGCACATTAAAATATTGTAAAAGGAAACTGATAGTACTAGGTTAGAAACTAGGTAAGATTGATTCATTATCCTCGTTAAGATCACCAGAATTAATATTTTTTGATAGATTATTTGAGTGAGAATGCACTGGAACGACTTTATAAATCCCACAAAAGTAACAGCACGTAATACTATAAATAAAAGTCACCTGGCTGTTCGAAAATCTTGATCATAGACTAAAAATATTCGTTTTTAATTTTTATTGCTTTTTTGTAGCTAGATTACTCTTATGTAACTGCATTTCATATAATATTTAGAATTTCTCTTTGTCTTTCCCTATTTAAAATAAATATTGCTCTTACAATTTTTTGATGTTTATTGACTTTTAACTAGCACAGTTCATTATAGTAACATTAACGTCACTGACTTCTAACATCAAAAAATAAATATGCTTTATTTAGAAAGAAAATAATTATATATTTTTGAAACGTAGGTCCTTATTTTTATTAGAATTTGGTGTGATCTGCTGGTAAGAAACGTTTTATCAAAATTAAAGAAAATATATAACATTATTTGCTTAATGTCTATATCAATTTTTATATTTTGAATAATAATCCAAATTATTTAACAAAAGGAAATTGTAATACATATTATTTGTTAATACCAAGAGCTACAGTACTGATTTTGCAAAGCTATTTAAAGTGGGTACATAACAGAGTGCAGTGAATCCTTTTCATCCCGTTACCATCAAAGGCAGTATAATTGCGCGATACGCAGTCAGGCTCGAGTCAATGATTACCTCGCACCATGTGACTCGCAATTAAGGTGTACAGCTAAACAGACCTATGTGCTTGAGTGTATTTTGAAAACAATAGCAAACAAAACAGTAATTAATTGTTAATTAGTCCAGTTTGTAGCAAATTGTTTTACCCTTAATGAATATTTCAGTTGACGTTTTATACTTAACTATTCTCATTCCAGAACTGGTGATAAAAATAATAGTTTTAGTTATTTTAACTATTTATTTCTTGTTCAACATAAAAATAACGGCTGTAAGTCAGGCTGTTAAGTTGCGAGGTTTTTGAAGATTCAAAAAGTTCTTGTATATTCTTGTATATATACACTCGCCTAGGTTGCACAATATGACTTTCTTCTAATATTAAAATGTAAATCTATAATTACAGATTTCCTATCATTGATCTTAATGATTATGAAAACCATATCAAATCTCTTTTTGTGAATTAGAACAAAACTAAGACGACCACACAGAAATGTAGACTTTTACAGATGGTAAAGCTAAAAGGAGGACATTAAACTACGGCATATTAGTTAACAAGTTATAAGCAACTCACAAAAAAATAATCAATTCATAATAAAATAATGTTATAAGTACTTCAAAATATAAAGGTAACATGATTAAAAATGAATAGAGAAGGAAGTATCTGTAGAAAAGGCGACATCACAAAGCAAGTCACGCGCTCACCGATCTAATTTAATGTTCCCAAAAAGCCTTGTAGAATTACAACGACCAAAACTAACTTTTGTATTAATTCGTAAGAATTGGGTAGGCTTTCATAACAAATGCTTAAAATTATGGTTTTTGTAAACGCATAAGACTTAACAATAACTATTTATTTTAAAGTAGAGGTAACATGTTACATGCATTATACAATAGTGTACATTTACATTATATTCTACCCGATAGTCAATGTATGACCAGATTTAAGTTTCAAAATGAAAATAACTATGTTATTTTTTTTTAATAAGAACGAAACGACTGCATTGAAAAACGTAATGTTGGCGTTTTTATATTTTTATTATTACATAATATATCGTTTAGAACTATCAATTTTATCTCCTTTAACTTTCGGAAACTAAGAATGACTTCTTCATGAGTAGTATTTAATAAATAAAAATTACTTTTCAGTGTCATGTACAGACCATCTCCCAATTAATAACTTAGGATTCCTTGATATTCTTATCATCATGAATCTCCATTCTGTCTATCCTGAACTATACGCCTGAAAACTTAGGAACCGTAGGGAATAAATGACTAATTAACTGACGTACAGAGATACACCTCCATCTCGTCTTATCGTGAACACGATTGCTGCACAGCATTAGAAACGTTAGGTTAAATTTAAAATATAAATTAAACATTTAATTATACTCGAAGTAAATCAGTAAAAGCGATAGTTTTCTTTCAATAAATAAACATAATAAATAAATAAAAACAATCTCTAACCATCTCCTTTATTAAAATTGTAATAACCTTGCGATTCATCGTTGTCAAAAAAAAAACTATAGGAAAAAAGATAGCTTGCACTAACGCAATTTTAGCAAAAACTATAAAAAACTTTTTCTGCTCACTTCGCTTATTTTTGGTCCAGGTAAGATGACGATGTAAAACTATGCCAAGGTCTTTCATTTAACTTATATAGTTTTTTTCCAAATGTTACTTAAAATTCTTGGGATTTATAACCCAGAACTTCAATTATCCCAAAATAATTACTCCATCTGCGCAAAGTTTTTATTTATCTAATGAATAGCTTCGAGAGTTTAGGTAAAATAGACTGTGTATAGAATGATAAGTTAACCATACCGGGACTACCTCTTTTAATTTCTACCCTATTCTTGCTTATTAAACGTTTATCACAACATTTTTCATTTTGAGGGATGCTTTTACCGTTAGCACATTTGAATTTAAACTATTATTAAGAAGACATTAACACTACATTACAAAATGATGAAACAAAGAAATAAGATGGAACAATGCAGAGAACCATTCATATTATTTCAACTATTTTTTTTTTGTTTATCTAAAAGAAACCAAGACATTTGGGATTTTTTTCATAATAATGAACATCATATGTAATAATAATAAAATGCACGAAATAATGTATGTTATAAAAGTATCAAATTGCCTATTATATTACCAGAATAAAATTCAAAAGTGAATAACGCATCAGATTTAATTGTTACATCGTACTAACGAGTTTATATGTACATTTTGTCATAAAAAGCCATTTCAAAGAATCGTGTGGCTGTCACTAATTAGTGCACATTGTTTAATAAAAAGAAAGCAAATAAGTAAAACTCAGCATGATTTGATAATGTTCATAATGTAACAAGATATTTTTTCGTATAAATTCTATGGTTAAGTAATGATGAATTCAAGTGTCTTTTATTTCAAATAGGCATCCATTAAAAAATTTTAAAAATGTCAGGCTGTAGTTTCAGTATATTATTAATCGCTATGAATTTGTAATAATAAATAGCTTAAAATTATAATAATAAGTATAGTAATACTTAAATATTATTTTTACTAACTTTACTTTTAATTTTGAAAGCAAGAAGACAACAAATATTATATATATATATGGTATCGATTGCTATTAATAAAATCATAGAACCTTATCTGATTGGTAGCTTAAATCGAATTGTGAATATACAAGAATATAAATTTCATTTAGAGAAATCACACTCACATAACGTGGATGGAACTGCGTAGATAGAAAAGATTCTTGTTTAAATCTCCTACAGAGAAAGTAGTTCTATTTGTCATTAATTTTTCCTACAACAAAATTTCTAATTCTTGAAAAATATAAATTATAAATCAATTTAGTACGTTATTTTTAAATACAAGGAACACGTTAAAAATTATTGCTTTTATAATTTAAATAAAAAAGCAAAATAATCAATTTAGCGTTGTGATAAATTTTGGTTTTTAATCACATTTCTATGATATATGGTATGTTGTATTTGTCGCTGAAAGTAAAACGAGTCTCAGTGAGTAAAAGAAGTGAACTTAAAAGAATAGTAACATTTCTAAATTTATTTAGAAAAACCAGATATAACACCAATCATGATACGATTTTTTTTATTATATAAAATATGAAAACCTAGCAAGTTGTTACGGGGAAGTTAAAATTTCAGTCTGACAGCTCTCAATAACCCAGAGAATTATTCATACTCGTTATTTTCATTCAACGCCATAAATTCTTAATATGACATCTTTGTATCCGAATACAAAATCTAACCATAATAATAATATATTCATTTAAAATTATAAAAAAATGATGAAATAAACACAACACAAAAGTAAAGATAATGTATTGTTATATTTTCATACACAACAATAAAGTTATATAATATTTTACACTGCATTTTTGTTATAATTAGAACAGATATATACGGTTATTGTCTTAGGCTAATCAACAAAGTAAAGTGATATTCTTAATTCTTACCTGAAACACAGATTTCTAACTTGGTCTTGAGACGCAATTGCTCGATAGCCCATTTTTCGTAACCTACACATATTAAAATAATAATTATCTGGGTTAATAAGTTTCGTTTAAAAAAGATGTAAAAATCGTTTGACATTGTTGTATATCCTATATTATGATACGTAACTGAAAACTTTATCGATGGTTTAAAAAAACATTGTAAAAAAAATAATTACTTTATAGCATTAAAACAATTAGGTCGTAGCTTCCTAAGCGAAAGACCATTTCGTTCAGTAGCATTGCTCCTTTTAATTGCAGCATTAGAGAACAGAATGAGCTATTGTGTGGCTGTGTGGCAAGAGCCTTTAGAACTGTTTTATTTTAAATGTTTCCGAACAACACAATGACTTTTACAGACCTTCCCGTCTGTAAAAGTTATTTTTTGTTTTAAAGTAAAATTACAAAATATCTCTCGGGACGACCTCTCACTCGATATTTTCTTATTTTTTTTTACCGTGACTATGCCTTTTCATTTTATGGTTTTTTTTTTAATATTTTGATTGATAGGTTTAAGTTAATATTTAAGATTAGACGAAGATGTTTTCAAACTTCAAAGATTATTTTAGCATTCAGACCTCTGTCATAACATGCAATATAATATTAGTGCTCTGGTTTCCTGTTGAGTGCACTTGAAACACATCGTGAGAGCATTTCGTCGCTGAGAAACCAGTGAAGCGTGCGTCCTGCAAAACACAAATTGTAACTGAACCGCTCGAACATACATTATTCATCGTCTGATTTTAATTCAGTCTCAGAAAGACATTTTATTGATTTATCAAATAATATACAATATGTTATTGTATATTAACAATAACCAGTATAATTTATGTTTACCAAAACCATAGTGTTTAAATAGTTATTAAGATATTTTAATCATCACGTTTATTTGTTATTATTATAATGATTTTTCTTGGATTGAAATGAAATAGATAAATAGTCTCTTCGCTATAGGCCCGCGATATAAGCTATGCAATAGCTTAAAAACGCCGATACAACCAACGCCATATAGAGGCGTGTTGATGAATTAAAGAGACAAGCGTGATATTTCAAGTCTTTTAAAGTTCTGTTAATCATCGATAGATGGCAAAACTACAACGTATCACCGCTGTGCCGGTCGGAGTGGGGGGTGTTAGGTTTTTTTCGTTACGGAATTTCTAGATTCGGTTTCCACCAAGTTTCGGCTCAAGGCCCGCGATAGAAGCTATGCAATAGCTTATTAAAAACATTAAGTTTATTATAATATAGGTAAACGTCAAAAAAAAATAACATATAAATATTTTCGTTCAACCCGAATGATCCCTCATTACAGTTACGTCTTTCTTTATCCGAACACATTTAAACGAGAAGACGAAAAAGTTTGTAAGTAAATAGAGAAATAAATACTCAAGTTGACTATTGGACATTACAAACCAGGACACGCGCGCCGTAGATCTAGTTTAGCCTTCCCAAGGCTTTTGGGTAGAATTTCAATTATTAAAAAATATTGTATAGTAAAACTTTCTAAATACCTCGAACGTTAATAAACCTTACCTGATCAATTTTAGGTTGCATGTGCTTTTGAATTCATTGGATTATTTTATGTCTATCATGTTACAGTTATCAAAATATTTCAATATTTTTTCTGAGAACATGTTGATTGTAAAAGTGTTTATATTTCAAATAGGCATTAATTAATATACTAATAATCTTCAAAATTAATATTAATAACTATAGTATTTATATTATTAGATATAATATAATATATTAATTTCCCTTTTTAAACAGTTTAATCATGTCATAATCTAAAACTGTTCATTCTCCTAGTTTCATTATTTATTTTAGTAATAAAGTTAAAAATCAACCTTTTGACATATATAAATATATTCACATTAGCAAATTAATATGCCTAATCATGGCTATGGTAGAGTTCCGTGTCGACGTTTACATGTATTTGCAAAAGTAAATTGAATTATTCTTTAGAAAATGTTTAATTTGAAATCTAAATATTCGTCTTATTAAGAAAAGGTTTGTAATCATCGTAAGAAATAAATTAATTTACTGTTATAATTAGAATCTTCAAATGAAGTAATAATTTAACCAGGCATTATTATGCTATTTCGATTAAAATACTACTTGATTTATTTTGCACTAAAAAGTTAGTCTTTAATACTTACTTATGGGTTTCCGATTTATACATTTTTTTTAAATTATAATATATAATTCCTAAATGTTTGTAGTTCGTGGTTTCTATACTTTTTATGCGAGGGTAAGGGCTTATATATCTTTGCATGCAATGAAAGATATACTTCGGTAGATGGAGCCACCTTCGATTCTTGCGGTGATTGATGTATGTTGATAGGTTAAAAGATAGGTAAGAATGCGAACGTTGCTTACTCAAGTTTTGAATTTAGATGTAATTAGAAGTTACTTCGATGTAAGAAAATAATATCTACGAAATAGCATAAACAGGTTCATTATCCGATATTACTACAATTAATAAGACATGACGTTAATATTTAAGTATCATTGGTAAAGTTAGCGTATAATTTATTTATTTTCGTCTTAAGTGAAGGGTTTATTAAAAAAAGCACACTTACTCTGTACCTACACCGAAACCTTCCCTTCCCGGAAATCGTCCCCACACAGAATATTATTTAAATAAACATTGTTATTAGCCCAAAGTTTAATTTATTAACCAATGTGTATTTTTGTAATCACAAAAGGAAAAACCATTTTTTTTGTATTATATCAATTGGTGAAAAACTAGTTCAGTGGCCAGTCGAAAATAATACATAATATACTTTATTATATTGAGCTAGCCATCCGTGAGTAATGAACTTTGTTTTTAGCTAATTTCGCATAGGGCATCGCGGCATCGGTTGATTTGAATTGAGCCTGTGCAACAGCGGCTCTTCATAAAACAAATGATTGTTTTTGACAAATCTTAAAATTAATTAAATCAAAATTTTTATAAATATTTATTAATAATCTGTATTATATAAAAGAATATGGTTATGAAATGTAAGATACATTTACCTTATTTATTTATTATTTAATTGTGTATATAAAGTTTTATTTTGAAATTGTTAAATGTATATTACATGTGCAATATTTAAGTTTGATTTTCACAACGGTATAATAAACACTTTAAAACAATTATAAATAAAATGCTCCCTAAATGATTTTAGTTTTTCTTAGATTTCATGGCTAATAATATTATATGTAGTTGAAGTTTTAATGTTATGGTGGTCTAGAGTTACTCACATGTAATTGTCGATTGAGGTGGAACCGAGGTCGACTGACATGGGATCTAAGGCTTTCTCGTTTCACTTCCCGAGGTGTGTATGCTATTTTTCTGTCCGACGATGGTTGAAAGCGGCAACTTCGTTTTGAGCAGCGGGACGAAAGTTGTCACTTTCCGCCCGGCGGGCAGAAAAAGGCTTTGCATTTTAGTGTGAGTTTATTGAGCCTGCGACGTGAGCACTTATCCTGAATCTGGTTAGAATGCTTGAATCTACGGTCAAACGGTGCCCTAGAGCATTTTTTCATCCGCACAGTTTTATCGATCCCATCTAGACGAACTGACATAAATCGTATAAGTGAGCGTAAACGTATTTGTACTTCATGGTTTTACTTACCTTACTAGCATCTGCAAATACTGGCAACTTCTATTGTTTCTAAAATGTACTCATAAATTTCTAAATATCATTGTTTGAAAAAGAAATGGAAATCGGATAAATTATAAGTTTTTCGACACAAAACTTTTGTTGAAACATTGACTGTTTCCCAGAGGTAGCGGGTTGGAATCCCTATCTGTATCGGTTTGTTTTTCATGGAAAATTGCTTTGCTTTGCCTATGCTGCACTCAAATCTTTGCTGAACTCAAAATGATGTTTATTTATTTTTTTGTCTATTTATATGATACATAATGGAAGAACTCGTGGACAGCTCTGGATGACAATCAGCTTAAAAAACATGATGTCTATAAAAAAATCCCCAGACTTTTTTGAAAGTGATCAATTGTTGAGTTTTTAAATTAATTATCAAAATCAATTTTTTCGCTATTAACTCGTAACATTTTCAAACCAATAAAAACTAAGTGTACAAAGTAAACTTAATTTCTTGTGATTCTCAAAGTGGCAGAAATAAACAAATATATAATGTTTTGGTTAGCAATTTGACCTTATTATTTGTGAATAGGCCTTCTTGTTAATCCTCTGAAATCTCAAGCTTTGATAATAGGCAGTCGACAATTGCGCAACAAAATTGACAGTACACTGTTACCAAAAATTTTTTACGATGCAACATTTTTACCACTGACTGAGAAATCGAAAAACTTAGGTATTATTATAGACTCTCATCTCTCTTGGGCACCACAAATTGATGAAGTTAGTAGAAGAGTACATCATTCTCTTCACTCTCTCAAGCGGTTGCAGAATTTCCTTCCTTTACAAACTAAAATAATGCTAGCACAAACCCTTCTCCTTCCACTTCTTGACTACGCCGACGTCTGCTATTTAGATGCATCTGAGGAGCTGCTTGACAAACTTGAACGACTTCAAAATTTGTGCATTCGTTTTATATACGGATTGCGCAAATTTGATCACATATCTGAATATCGACATCTATTAAAGTGGCTCCCTATCCGACTTC
The DNA here is from genome assembly GCA_959347355.1 of Napeogenes inachia. Lineage (NCBI taxonomy): Eukaryota > Metazoa > Arthropoda > Insecta > Lepidoptera > Nymphalidae > Napeogenes > Napeogenes inachia. The sequence continues at coordinate 19,704,526 of OY365795.1, forward strand.
GCCGGAATGTGCACATTCTATCGCTTCTTTTTAACATTTTAAATAAGTCTGCTCCTCTTTACTTAAATGAACGTTTTCATTTACCACCTCCGAGGAAAAGACCATCTCGTGCGTGTGTCAATTTAAAATCCCTCGAAGTCCCTTTTTCCAATTCTATTTTCTACAAAAAATCCTTTACCGTTGTTGCAGCTCGTCTTTAGAACTCTCTTCCCCATAGTATTCTGGATGACAATCCTTCCCTTAACTCTTTTAAGCTTAGAGTTAAGGAGCACTACCTTTCTTCGGAAATATAAAAAGTAATCGTTTTTTTTTTTTTAAATATATATTTTTTTCTTCGTTAGTATATGTATATATATAGATATATATATTTATATATTTATATTAGTATATATTTTATTGTTTATATAAGTATACTGTTTACATATGTTTATATTTTTATATATTAAAGTATTTTTATTGTTTTATATATATAGATATTGACACCATTTCGTTGTCTTTCTTTTTCTTATATATATCTAAGTACCATACCGCAACACTATAATATGTAAACTGTTTCACACAAAAGGGTAACTGGAAGAGATCTCTAAAAGAGATAAGTAATCCTTTGTACGTTGTAATTTTCTTCTTTTTTTGTATTTTTAATTGAATGGTACATAAATAAATAAATAAATAAATAAAATAAATAGGACAATAATAATGAAACAACCGTTCAAACATTTAAAAATGACTATGAAGAATTTTTAACGCATGTACAACAATAATAAAAATTGCTTGCGGAGTAGCAGATGCAGACAAATATTTTGATTGACAGGAAAAAAATACAAATAAAAATTTACAATAGCGTAGGTAAAAACCAACGGAATATTTTGTGAATTATCCCATGATTTTGAAAACACACAATATCCGAGGAAATTATTAAATTGTAATATTATCAAAAATAACTGGAATAAGAAAAATCGTTAAATACTAGAATATAGGTTATGAGATTTGGACAATTATTGTTTATGGGATATAAAATAAGATGTAAAATAATAACAACATATATGGTAACATTATTTTTAATAATATTCGGAGTATAACTGTGATTCAAGATCGATATGTAAATGTATTTACTAGTGAGTGTATGGTCGGAAGCAGGATCCCGTAGAATCTTAAGCACATATTGGGGCCTATCATGAACTGTTACAGCAGTATTACAATAATCTTACTTTCGATTTTCGTACCATGACATCCTAAAAGTAAAATTACTTTAATAATGTTTCGACAAGAAGTTTTGATGACGTCATCCTAAATCATTTACTCTTTCACCATATAAAGCATTATTAACTGGTACCATAAGCTATTTTTGGATAATAGAAACATGAAAGAAATATTACTTTTATGTCTATATTTGACATTTAGATATCGTTAGTTTTTCAAGACGGATTTAGATTGGGGTGCGATGCCGGGAACCTCCTCGTGGTGCACACTGGGTAACAGCGGTTACTGAGAACCTTCGGGTTCTCCCGCTGGCTGATACCTGGCGCGGTGGAGGTCGGTCATGGGGGTTTGTGCCCGGTTCATGGCTGGCCGGCGGACAGGCTGCCTTCCGGGGTGGTCTGTCTGCGGGGTGGGCTCGGGCCTTTTGGCCTGGGCACTGAGAGTGGGAGGGCGCAGGCCCTCTCTACCGGGGACAGCAGCGGGGTCGCCCCTGGTACTTCTCTGTGCGCATAGTGGACTGTGGGGCGGTCCCGTGGTTGTGTGGGGGGTACGTGGCGGTCTCTTCCTTGCTGAGAGGGAGGCCGTTGCGCTGATAGGGTGATGGCCCGGAATAGTCATCGCCAGGTACAATAGCGCTTGACGATGATTAGTCCGGGCGAGGTGGCGGCGGAGCTCTTCCCAGGGAGGGCTTCGTTGGCGGGGTGGCGGGACGGTCGAGGTCGCATATTCTGCGTCGTCTGCAGGTGGCAGTTTAAATTGCGGCGCAGATATGTTTACCTCTTCCGGCCCCGTGTGTCGGGGTGGTCTTCTTCGGAGGGTCGCCTGCGATGCACACCAGCCGCTGGTGGCGGCTTCGGGTTCGGAACACGACCGTTTTCGGACGGGGTCCGGCCCCGGGAGGTTGAGTCGGATCGGGACACCTTCTTCGTTGAGGGAGTCCTGATTTGGCTCGGCCGGCTTGGGTGGAGGGCAGGGGAGCCCTTCGCGATTCAACAAGCCGGCCACCGGAGTGGGACGCACTCAAGTCAACCGGGAGCGTCACTCCATAGAGGTGGTGGTCGCTCACGCGGCCTTCCGTCGGAGCAACGCGGATGTGTGCGCAAGCGTTCCCGTGGCGCTCCATTATGACGGAGAGGTGTTGACCGTCTGGTTTAGTGAGTAAGAGTCTCACATAACCGCTTCCATCTTCCCCTGGATGGAGGTGTGTATCCATGAGGATTCTAGACGTTAAAAAAAAAAAAAAAAAAAAGACGGATTTAGATTATAATGTTGTTTATATACGCAATTTTGCTATTTTGAGTTATTTATCGGACTTATTATTACTTTATAATTGACATATTTATTTTAGCCAGAAATTACAATAGGCATAAATACTAGGCTAGCTAACCATACCACATGTAGTTGGTATGATATTCTCAAAATTACAGGCGCTTTACAATAAAATGCACGTTTAAGAGAAATGATGCACTTATGAACGCATAAATGATGTTTACGTATAGGGTTTAAAAAATGTTTTACATTTTTTTTTTTAAATTTGGCGGGAAACACTAAAGTTCACGCGCACAATTTCGCGGTCCACCGCTAGTTATATATTTTTCTCTGCGTAAATATAATAATTGTAAATATAATACACTAATGTTAGAAAAAAAATATTTTCTTAAAATTTTTAACAGTTGTTAAAACTCAAACCGGACTATTTCATTAAAACAGAACACTCACCGAGGACAAAACTAGAATTTGAAAATATTTGCATTGTGAGAATAAGACCAGACCAAATATCTTAATTTATGATCACTTTAAAATTTATGAGAAACCTTTGGAATTTATATTTTTAATTTTATCTAAATTAATAATTATGTATACTAAGTGTCAGATGTGTCAAATCCTGCCCGTGTTGATTAACTTTTCATTTTATATTTAGAATAATATTATGATGTCTCTTGACATCTTATTTATTATTTAATTTCAGCGAGACGCTTTTTCTATATTTATTTATATTGAGCAATTCAGATCGTCCTACGCTAGTGTTATTTATTTAGAAAGAAACAGTTTAGTTATTCTTGTTCATGATAGGTGTAAAAGATCTTGGCTGTGGTTGAGCTAGTGTTAGTAAATGAAGTGTTGTCACTGCAGTGGTCGGGAAGCTATTTCCATTTTATAGCTTTATAAGTGAAAAGTATAAAGAAAAAGGTAAAAGTATCAATCCAAAAAATATTGTTTATAAATGTGAAATGCTAATAATTTACTTAATATCCTTTACATATTTTTTAATTGATACATGTATTTTGTAGGGTAATAAAATAAGGTCAAAAAGAAAACTTAATTAATTAAAACTATTTTAAAATTATTTATTGTTAATTTTTTAATAAAATTAAGATAAAAATATACCAACAATTCAAACATAAATAACGCTTAAAACATTACGGACGAAAAAGCAATTTGCAATCAAATTGAGCAAAGTTTCATTTTAAGATTTAAATTTTGTTCTTAGAATCATCATTGTTACAAACAACCTATCAATAGGTTTTAAGTAAAAGTGACTGGAATTGGTGAAATTATCTTCGTTACAAAACTGCTTTTCCTTAAAAAACATGTCCTTATCTTAGATATGTGGTGCAAAGAAAGCGCGCACCCTTTGGGTTTGTGCGCATACTCATTTAGTGCAGTGCACACAGGTTGTAGTAACCGCCCCCGGCTGGCGAGACAATGGAACGCGCATACGCAGATGCATTAAGTATTAACCAGTCTGTAACACGATCCGACGGCGGATGCACGCTCTTTTGTTGCTAGACGGACACTTTAATAATTACGTTTTCTCAAGTTTTGTTTTTCTACGTGTACTTAGTTTATTTTAATTTACTTCATTATTTAATCTCTCTTTTCTACTTGTGTCTTTGTCTGTGCCTTCTTTGTAACGCTAAATTTAACTGATTGTGATTTGACTTTGAAATATAACTGACAATTACCGGACACCCTCAAGTAACTTTTATATCTTCCGAACACTAAGTGAGAACATATCACGTCACAGATATAAAACTAAATCTATTTGAAAAACTTTGAAATCACGTTTATTAACCTTAAGCTACGGCATTAAATATTCTTTTCATGAAAAACACTATTATATTATAGGTATTCAAAACATCGAATAAACAATAGAATCAAATATATAGGTATGCGAGTCTTTGTATAGTTTAGTCCCGTATAATCTGATAAGAATATTTTTTGAATTATATGTAATAAGTATTCTAAAATTTGGTGTTTATATTTAATACCTATAATATAGGTATGTATGTGTAGTATGAACTCATTTATGATTGGCAATTATGATAAATATTGTTATACTGATAAAATAAGCACTATCCTTAATAAAGGAACTACTACCTTAATTTGATAATCGAAAAATTTCCTCTATAATTTAAGAAAGAGATTAATTTGGCATGATTCGTCTGTCGAAAGAAATAACGCCAGAAATGTCAATCTCGGGAGGTCTGTTTAATTCTAAGGAATAACATGAAGTAAAGAGATTATGAGGGTCTAAAATTAGCTTGTATAGGTCTTTCATGTGAGATATTTGATTACGTCCTGTATTTACTTGCTGGATTAGGTCTAGGGTATTTCATTATATTATCAAATAACAAGTATTCAGTTTGGTGGATTTTTGTAGGTATTAATATATAAATTATTTCTTTGATCCAGAATGTTTGAATAATATTACATATTAAACTAGTTGTTGCCTGATATTTTATCAGGACATTAGGCCATATGGCATAATACTAGGACCTTTTCAATTTATAATTATTTTATACTAAATATAACAAATATGAAGTAATACAATAATATGACAATCGCGGGTAATTTTTTTTTCTGCAAGGTTACGTCAGTAGTTATGAAATAATGTTTCGGTGTGATACAAAGTATGTGAATGTATGTTAAAATACGTATATTGTATAAATATGTATAAATGTTAAGCATATTTATAAAATATATTTCTTAACAATGTATTTATACTTTATGCAATTCGACAATAGTTCATAATTTGGGATGCCATTTGGAAACCCATTGGGATTGCATGTGTATAAAACCTTTAGAGAATTATCTACTTCAGTTGTATAATTATATCAACTACATATATCTAATTATGTAAAACTGTATTACTTTTTATTTATTTTTTATACTAGGTTAGTGGCCACTAGGTATACGGCCCACCTGATGGTAAGCGGTTACCGTAGCTTATGAACGCCTGCAACACTTTTTGTCAATGTTTTGGTTGCTAACCTTTTAAAACATATTTACTCCCATTTTGAACAATTACATATTCATATGATTGATTTGAAACTATAAATTATTTGATTTAACACATACGGTTTCAAAATTTCTTTTGTTATCTCTAAATGATATTATTTTAATAGAATGGAATATACTTGACTTATCAAAAAAAATACTATATTTTTTCAATAACTACGAATTGTATGTGCTTAAGTTAAATGCTATCATTGTTATTAACTTTCGATGATAAAATCGTAGGTATTTTCTTTGTTTTATCAGTGCTTTTAACAAAAGATTTATTAATTTTGATAGATTCGATGGTAAGAGTTGTATCATGCCATTGTTTGTCTTTAAGAAATGCTACTTGTGAATATAAGTTACATATATTATTTTCATACAGCAAATTTGAAAATATTGTCATTAAATATTATAAGCTCATATGATTTCTTTAAAGAGTTACTAAATTCCAGTATGTTTTTAAAACAACTACATAAACACTTTTTGTATTTTATGTAGTTTTTAAATATACGACGAGTTCCATAAAGTAGGTATCTATAATAAACTAGTAACAGTAACAGCGCTCGATGTATCTATAATTACATATTGTTTAAAGATATATTTTGAGACGAAGGTCAAGTAGGTTCAAAAGCAGTATAACTTCAAGGTCATTTTGAAGTAAAAGAGCCAATTGCCTTCCCGGATAGCTTTACTCCGTCATTAAGTAGTTTCAAACAATCACAGACTCTGTTGCAACTCCGGTAAACTTAGATTACAAATTTCGGAGAATAATAAGTATTGCTGAGTTTGGATCTTAATATCATTACCACGTCGTAGACATATGGTTACAAAGTTATTTATTGTTCATAATATGATTTTGTTTATGTAACATTCAAACTTCTTTCTGCGACATTCAAACTCTTATCAGAATGCTTCCCACAACAAAAGCTAAATGTAACACAACTTTTTATACACCACTACTCCTAATAAATATCATATAATTAAACTTAAAATTCTCACTTTCGATCGACAGCACAATTATAAAAAGATATCTGTCGGGTACTCGGGCTAGAAGAGATCAAGTACAATCTGAAAGAGAAGCCATGTCGCACCATGACCAACTTTGTAAGTCAAAGGTGGCAACGTTTGAGTAACAAACTTGAGGCAGTCACCGCATAGAGCAAAGCCAATCTTATTTAATTTAACGTCACCAAAACGCAGACGTGTCTTTTCACAACTAAAAGGAGCCCTTTACCCTTGGCCACTGCCACTTGGCCCTTTCCAGCATGTATCTCTGAACTACAACCACCGTACTAACGTATTAAGTAAAATATATTATTCACAGTAGTTTTTACAAGTATATACGAGTTACGGCATATAACTAAAGCGTTTTATCTGGTGTATAAAAAAAGTTATTACAAAAATGGTTTATTGACAGCAAAACAATATTTTTTTCTGAGATTGAAGAAAATTTCTATTGTCAGCTTAACAATGAAATATGTAATATTATGTAAGTTTTTATTGTGTGATTTTTTTTAAAAGGTTAAAAGCATTATCCGTTCTGTTTTTGTGACCCAAAATCCAATGGAATTTTATATTCATTAAACTGTTGTTATTGTTTACTCATTAAACTGTGTTACTTATATTATGTTATTCTTACAATATAAAGGGTAGTGAAAATGAATCTTAGGGTAAATGTTATTAAATCTTAAAGTACAAGTATATATAAGTGTAAGGTTAATCTTGGTAAATGTTTGTTGTAAATTTAATTATAGTTGCTTCTAATTGAAAGTACCTACTAGTAACTATTTGTATAACAAATATAAACACATATAAGAAAACAGTTACAAATATCTACAAATATTGAAAAAAAATTACCTATGTTACCTACGTGTTTACCTACGTGTTATAGCAATTATTCAAGAATTTGTTTGTTTCTTGAGATGTCTTCATAAATTTATATTGGTCATCGACTTAAAATGTTTTTTAAGTTTATAAACTTTAAACTTAAAAATTACGTCACACCTATGATAAATGAAACACCTCGTGATTATATATGGATATGTGTAGTAATAAATCAACATAAACGATTACAGTAACATGAAACATTCCTCAAACATTCACGTTCCTGAAATTACATTCAACGTTAACAAGCCTCAAATTAATTTAAGTCAAACAACGCTACCATTTTGCAAAGTGATCTCCTTTGCAAACATAATTAATAATTATTATTGTAATAATTATTCATGTGAGTGTGTCTAATAGATATAACTTTGAATAGATTAATTGATGGTTCAAACATAAAAGATATTGAGTATTTATTTTACTACTTTTATTAAGAAATCATTTTTAGATTAGACAAATTAATATTATACTCAAAATGAGATGATAAAAAAGGAATCCAAATTTAAATTTCGAATATAATTCAACAATTTCTTGCGTCATAACATTTTAGTTAACAACATTTTAGTGTCATAAACATATTGCGGAAAGGCAAATCCCTAAACTTACTAACTTATTACGAAATGTTAGAAACTGCAGGTTACGATAAAAACGTCGAACGAACAAAAAAGTTATAATTTATAATATTTCGTGAAAATCATAGATCGTTTTTCGTGTCATAATTAATTAAATTAATATTGGGTTCGGTTGGGTAGGTTGGGTAACATACATACACACAAATCAAAAACACACATAAAATGAAAACTATTGTACAAATTTATTAACATCATTGCAAGGGAAAACATTCAACTCCGCTGGGGCAGTCAAAATCACTTTCAAAGATTTTATTGATTCCCATCTGACTGGTTTTTTAGAAAAGGGATCAATGAACTACCTATAAGATGGCAAAAGTTCATAGAAAACAATGGTTTATACTTTAATTAATTAAATACATTACATTAAAAAATATTCGACTTTTTGTTCCTTCCGTATAAAATGAAAATTTGATTTGTAAGGACCTAGTATTTACTTTGTTATCGACAATAACTCGCGAAAAAAAAATTTTAACATCTTGCTTTTTGATTGTTTTTATTTATTTAATATTACTTTTGAAAGTATAAAAAAACTCTCGTCTCTCGTAAAAATCTTTTAAAAACTTAATTTAATATACCTAATACTTTTAAAATATTTTCGAACTCTTGAAGAAATAAGAGTAGATTTAATTTAGACGGAACGTATATTATTACAAAAGTTTCAAAGTTTTTTTCCTTATAAAAAGAATATTAAATTTCATTCAATATTTTTTTATTAAAGATTCAATGAAAGATTTTCTATTATGCTTATACCTAACTTTTTTTCTAAATTAAATTACAAGATTTTTTTATATATAACTATATATATATATATAACCATAAAACTATTCCTTGTAAAAAAGTGTAAGAAAGGTTATTTGCTACCTCCACCACCTAATATTATTTGTACATACCTACATACATATTATATTTACAAAACGAATATGTAGACTACATATTATAATGGGTTTATAACTTTATTTTCAAAATACTAGATGGAATTTTATCAAATTTGTTATAATAATAGCTTATTGTCTTAATCATCTGTTGAATTCTTATTTCGGAAATTTCATCATTTGAACTGAAAATGTAAGGACTGTATAAGATTATATGATATATATTTATATAGTTTCAATAATTATAAAACTTTTCTATCACATAAAATAATATTGTATCTTATTTTATGAAGTTATGTTAAGGTGCAGTGCATTTACATAAACTAATAAATCACAATAACACTCAGCTAACGGCTTAAAATTACATAAAAGTTTTATTGGACATTATTGAATAAAACCAAATCATTACTATTTGATTCTGAATAAGAAAAAAAATGTGGGTTGAAACTTTATACTGTGCTAACTTTTACTACTGAGTTTTTGCTGATTTTTATTGCCAAAACAAATAAAAATATTTATAAATTGTGTACTTTACGTAACTATTTATAATATAAAAATAATCTTAACTTCAAACCCATCAAAATGTTTCAATGCTGGCTTTGGAAATACTTATGAATAAAAAATGAACTCCTTGATTTTAAAATTACCATTACAAAGAAGCATTAAATTTCTCTTACGTTTGAGTTTGAAACAAAAATACACAAATGATCTTTTAATGTTTCATTTTGAAAAAGAAACCTGGAATTTGTAAAAATATGTATTACTTTACTTAAATTACTAGATGTTTACTTACTTACATTTATTAGATGTTTCCAGCGGCTTTCAGCCTTGTTATGTTGGAAAAAAAGGTTTGTACAGTACTTTTTAAGATATTCATTTTTCCCTATAATCTTTTTTATAATATTTTAATATTCATGTTGATTGGTTGAATAGGTAAATTAAGTTAAATGCAAAAGCCAGATAAACAAACAAATTCACATTCTCCTTTATAGAATTACTTATGATTACTCACTCACAAATAGATAAAGATCGGAAAACATACAAAGTGAATATACAGAGTTATTTTTAATTAGTTGAGCACCTTTTGCAGGCAGTCTCTCTACATCAATCCCAACAACATTTGTTCTACGACTTTTAAAAAATCTTGATAAATAACTCAGAATAAACGAAACAAAAAAATTTTTGCTGCCTCGATTATTTATTACTCTGTATTTTGTAAGCAATCTAAAGTATAGGTCGCGGCAGTCTAGCGAAAGTCAGAAACTGTTAAATGCGCGCGCCAGCTTTTTTCGTATAGCTTCATCTCTTTTACACCATGTTGCTATGGAAATACTAAATAATCAAAATGACAAGTATGTGGATTACAAAACACAATTTACATTAACCAAAAATAAAATTATCGGATTATAATAAATAATGAATTGTAATTACATATTGGACAATGCGATTTTATGGACTTGCTATTAAAAGAAGAAGAAGTAAGAATGAAAAGAAATACGAGTTTTGGCTGAGAAATGGAGCATTGGGGTCCTGATCTTTACAAGGTCTGATTTGCTATACCTAGAACGAACAACAACTCGAAACAGCAAAAACCATGATGAAGAATAATTTTATTTGTGATATAGTGACGATCCAACATGTTAAGAAGCCTAAAGTTATTATTTTTAAAGTGGATTGTGTACATTTGTCTGTTTTTATGGTACTTATGTGTTTCTTCTATGAGAATATTATACGTCAGAAACAGTCGATTCACTTCTTACGTTTTAAATAATTAATATTAATGAAAATTATGACGTTTTTCTGTTACGCGCCATCTTAAAGAAATTCGTAAGTAACTTATTGTTTTATTGTCATGATATAAATATTAACAAACGAGATAATATGATATGTATAAAGTAAGTTAAAGAGAAGTTATTGTTTTGTAAAAATAATATTTATTTGGTTTCGTTACAGTGTCCTTATTTCATAAACCAAATAAAAATATTGAGACATTCAACTTGTAGACAACTTCTATTGGAGATTTTGTTTTTTCATTAGATTCTTAAACAGTTAGACAATATGTGTTTCGACTATTGTAGAAAATATTTTAATAAATAAAAGTGGAAAACGATGCTATTTTTTATTACACCTTAGAAAATGATCAAGTTCTAAGGTGCATAGCCGCCGCTGCGTCACCCCGCCACCCCGCGCCCCGATGCACGTGGCCTTGGCACATATTTTGACAAGTTGCGTGGCCTCTCTTTGCTCAAGTTTAATGCACGTTTAGAGGCAATAAATAAATTTTGTATGGGAAAAACAAAATTTTTAAAACTACTAATTTTAAAAAGTCGTAGAACAAATGTTGTTAGGATTGATGTAGAGGGGCTGCCTGCAAAAGGTGCTCAACTAATTACAAATAACCCTGTATATGCATATTTATTTTGTCATACATATTATATTATATCATATAAAAAGTAGCCTTTTTATAACCCTGGACGGTCAATTGCATTTATCCCAAAAATCATTAGAATTGATTAAGCGGTTTAGATTTTTCATGTAAATTTTCATCACCTAATTCTGACACTTGTTTATTTATTTATTTATATCTTTTCCACTTAGAACCATAATCAGTGATCACTTGTGTACGTCAACATGGAAGTGTCAGGAGGGCCTATTACCATACTAGATTTATCGTAAAAAGCCCTTCTGTAAAAGCACTTTCCATCTTAATGTTAAAGCTATGAGAGTTCCAAACGCGTCCTGGTCTGAGAAGACCCACATAACAAACTCAGCCGGATATATTTTTTGTTATTGTAATCACTGTTTCACAAACTTCAATCTTAATTGCAATTTTGGAACAACTAGAACCGTCGCAATCAATCGGAAATGAAGCCTAATGATTTCAGGCCACGAAAATGAAATCATAATAACAGTAAAAAAAAATAAAAATAAAACAAATCTTTGGCCTGCCACACAACCAGTCACCGCAAGCAGCACCCGTTCACGAGCATAACACCAGAGCCAGCCATCACTCTCTTCGCTATATTTGAGGGAGGAAGGCAACCCGACTCCCGACTCTACCGCAAGTAGTGACTTCTAAAGCAAAGTTAATTTACAATAAGAAAATTACAATAAGAAAATTAAACTTAAAGGTTGGTTTTAGAAAAAATAGGCGACTGTAGGCGACGTAGTTAACATAATATATGTAACTCACTAATAGCAAGTACAAACTTTTCGAAAATAATAAGAATACTTTCCACATCTGGTAAAAGTATTTAATTAAAAATGAATTGTTGAATTTTTACCATATTATCTATTCTATTTCTAATTAACATTCTATACAATAAAAAGATTTGTTATTTTATTAATTATTTTAATCTGAAAGATGTGTATTGTTGTTACTTCTTAACTTTAAGGAAATATTATTATGAGGTTTCAACTATAAGTTAGAGAAGAAAATGAGGCGTTTTTAAAACTAAATAGATAAACTGTAGGATATGCAACATCGCAAAGCAAAGCACGTGCTCAAGGTTCTAATTTATTGTCCCCAAAAAGTCCTTGAAAAATTACAACGACCAAAGTTGCTTGTAGTATTAATTCGTAGACGGTGCGTAGCAACTTCGTAATAAGGTAGCGCTTACATACAGAATAATATAAAGGCCTTTTCTATATTTATGTGATTTTATTGTTATATTTTTTCTTTAAAACTTTTTAACGGTACAGTTTTTAATTAAATACAATTTCCAATAAAATCGCATCATTTCAAATTTTAAAAAACTGATGAGTATTTAAAAGTAAAGCAAAATATAATGAATGATGTTAAAACAATAAGATTGAAAAGAGATAAATTGGTTTTTTATTTCTTATTTTATAATTAACCAATTTATATTGTCTACCGCTAAAAATAGATTAAAAACTGCCTCAAAACCATGCTATATGGTAGAATGTACTTTTTTTATATATTTTTTTTACTGTCTGAAATCTTCATGGACACACACCTCCATCCAGGGAAAGATGGAAGCGGTTATGTGAGACTCTTACTAACTAAGCCAGACGGTCAACACCTCGCCGTCTTAATGGAGCGCCACGCGAACGCTTGGGCACAAATTGGATGGACACAAAACATCTCAGCGAAGGAGTTCCGATCCGACTCACCCTCCCGAGGTCGGACCTGGTCCGAAAACGGTCCCGGTCCGAACCCGAAGCCGCCACCAGCGGCTTGTGTACGCCGCGGGTGACCCTCCGAAGAAGACTACCTTACCTAACTTAGCTGCGAGCTGACGACTTTATTTTAGATTGGTCTGAAATACTCGCGTAGGTACTCAGATTGACCAAACGGTTTTTTTTAATTCTTTTTGAAGTAACATCTATGACGCGCATGCTCCTATCCAACCACTACGTATGAGGCATCTTTCTCTTCACTGAGTAACTGATGAAGTATAAAAGCTACAACTAAGAAAGGTTACAAACAGCCTAAAAACAATCTATAATTCTAAAATCCCTTAAAGAGATTCTTAAAGCCCTTAAAGAGTTGGTCGACACTCTGGATCGCCTCTGAAACACCTCTGGATCGTGCCACTATGTCTCTTTGTTATCTTTTTTGGTGTTTATAAACACTACTTGCTCTCAAATCTTCTCGTTTTATCACTTGTATGTAGACGATCTTGAGATTTATCGCCTGTCTTAATACCGTGCAAATACATTTTCGAGTATCAGCTACCTTTATATTAGTTTGGAAGTCCTAGTACACAGCGTTAAAGTTAAAATTCGTAGTATTCGCTCGTGAAAAACAACCAAACTTTACCCTGAAAATCGTAGATTAGTAAGATGAGTCGAAAGATGCTCACAGAAGTATATTTATTTTTATTTATTTTCTTATATATTCCAAAGACTTGTTTGCTTTTTGGTAAACAATCACAATCGGTATAATTTTGCTTGAGTAATCATAAAGAAATGTAAGATAAATAATTTGTTTGTTGCTTAATTCTCTAAAGACAAAATGAAATAAGAAATTTGGAAAAATAGCTTATGTTGAGGAATTTATACGAATAAAACTAGCTCTTAAAGCCCGAGCTAGCGTAAGACGATGCAAAAAAATGCAAAAAAATATAATTAACGAGCACTGAAATGACCAAGCTATTTAACTAATTCCCTTTATTTAATTTTTTTTGGCATTGTACCATAAATATCTTAAGCATACAGAAGTTTATAAACGTTAAAAATCTTTTAAAAATATATTAGATACGAGAATACCTTTTCAACACGAAAATTTACAAAGGAAAATTTCTTTTATTTCAAATTTAATGCTTTACTGGTTCACATTATTATTATGTTATAATTTAGCGTTGAAGATAATAATATGTTATTTTATTAATTTCATTATATATTTAATAAATATTTTTTAAATAGCTATTTAGACAGTCGAGTTTTCAATGACGTCATTTTTTTACATTTTGAAGTAACTATACTCATCGTAATAAATTTTCGTGAAGCGCAAATAACAAAAAAAAATATTAGCTAAAACCCCCGATATAAAAAGACCTCTAAAAAGGATTAAAATAGTATTATTATGTACTTATTAAAGTCGTTACGTCGGGGGACCGTATACGTACGTTGACAATGGTGTCTATTTTACGCAGTTAATCATTGGGGTCTTAGTACGACTCGATATCATAATTTCTTTATTTGCCTTGGTAACTTACTTCAATTTTAATCTTTCTATTTCTTCCTTTACTAAGCGATCCCCTGACGCAACGTCTTAAATAAGTACATATTAAATATTATTTTTATCAGTTTTAGAGGTCTTTTTGAATCGGGCGATATTTATCAGAACTTCAATTGGTATAGAAGATTCTGAAAGAGAATAATATTTTGATAAGACATTATTTTTAAAGTGTCATATCTGCTGGGATAGCATGCTTGATTTCTCTTGTTAAAAACTCTTTTTATTAAAGTATGGTAGTATCTACTACGTATTGTAAGGAGTTATGGTCGTCAAAGCACTCATAAACATTAGAGAACTTTCTAATAAGTGCTCACGTCACGAGCATAATGAGTTGGCTAACTATCTGAAATCTAGTGAAGCCTTTTGTACTCAAGCCATAAGCTTATACCGACATGTTAAATATCGTTATAATAAGTTAAAGGTTACTCTAAGGAGTTATCATTTTACCCTTTTAACACATTTTTACTAACAATTTAAAAGCGTCTTACGTGAATTATAACTGCTATAATATTTCCGTTCATATTTAGTATAGGTATATGCTTATTTTTATTATTGATTATAAACCTTTTTTTGTTCGAAATCCTCATGGTTACACAACTCCAGGGGATGATAGAGGTGGTTATGTGAAACTTCTACTCACTAAACCTGACGATTGCCGCCGCCATAATAATGGGACACCACGGAATCACTTTCGCACTCACTGCGATGCCCCGACGTGATCCACGGAGAGGGCACTCCACAACGAGGAGCACCCATCCTGTTTTCACAGGCTTAAAAGGTTGTGGAGGGATCCCCTTCCCCCCACCCAAGCCTGCTGCCTCTGAAGGGGGCCGAGACCCCTTCTAGCCGGACTCGGTCTCAGGGAATCAGGTGGGTAACCCAACTCGACCATCATCGACCTTGTCCAGCCCCGCCGCGGTAGTCTCCATGAGAGGAGACTACCGCGGCGGGGCTGGACAAGGTTTAATCAAAAAGTAAATATATGTTAGAAATCATTTTGTGCAATCTTCCATATATGTTTGTTTTAGAAACAGATTATTCTACTAGAGGTAAATAATTTGAAAATAACCGTACTGAATTTGATTACTTAGTAAAAATACAAGGTGCAATTTTTGAAACGTTTAAACTGAAATAAATAATAAAAAAACAATTTTTTTCATAACAGTATTATTAAATGGTTAGATTTCTTATTATATCTAGATAATTATATGTTTGTGACAATCAAACTAGAAAAACAGCTCTTAATATGGTTAAGTAATTGCTGGTTAACTCTCAGCATAATCTTTCTATTAATTAAGATAAGAAACCTAGCTCCTTTATCCAGCTGGTTTAAGTCGGACACCAAAGCAAAACCGCTAATTAATCTCACCACGCTATTTAAACAATGCTTTTAAAATTAGTTTCAGTCTGATTAGCTTTGAGTTCTAGTCTTCTAATGTGAAATGATGTAAAAAGATCTTATTATACTGATAATTTATCACACTTATTACAGAATACTATAGATTTTATATAAAATACAATTACGGTTCTCAGGTTGTGATTAAGTGTTACTTACCTTACTAATATCGTGTGGAAAACATCAAAAGACAGACTTACTCTTATAATAGATAATATAATATAAATAATTTTGTTAGTTACATAAATTATTATTTCGATGATATTATATTAAAATATTATTTCGATGATATTAATATGAAATTTTATAAAATTTCTTACATCATATGCAGGACGTCTATTTGTAGTTTATCAACGCTTTTAATAACCAATGCAATAAAACATTGTTATATATACATATTTTCATGGAATTATAATAACCATTTGTGCTGAATTGCCGTTCACTAAATTAACTAAAGCCAATTTAGCTGAACCCAAGAAAAGAGTTACGTAGCACATTATTGTTGTTCTTTGATAAGTTTATTCGACCACATGTAAGGACATTCAAGTTTGATTTGTAATGCACGCGTAACTATGGTTGCGATTTATCAGTGTTATCTAACTATCTAAAAAAAGGTAAATCGGTAACTTGGATAACTTTTATTATCAGATGGCCGTTTGCGATATTTCTCGATGCAATGGAAAAAATTCAAAACTCCTTAACTTGGCACTACAGTTTCATGCACTAAAATATTTGATTTCTTTTATTAATTCAGATTCTGCAAAAGGATATAAAATATTTGGTTATTGCTAGCCTCTCAGTGTTCTTAATTAACTTAATTCTTCCGTCCCCTTTACATCATCGGACATTCCGACGAACGGCAGGTATCCATCCTTACGTTGTGAATATTCCCCCTGTCCGAACGAAGCTTTGCTTCCTCTTTTTTATTTAGTACAGTAAACAACTGGAACGGCTTGCCTTCGACGGTGTATGTCATGAAGATTGATGTAAATAATCGTAAATCGGTTGGTTCTCACCTTAAACTGGGTGTACCACAAGAATCTATTCTTAGCCTCTCTTTATTTTTGCTTTATATTATTGATTTGAGCTTTTATATTGTGCTCTCAGCTAATAATACCTCGCTTATTTTTAAAGTTGAGTATTTTAAGGCTAATTATGACGAAGTCAACAGTATTAGGTCGCGTTCTTTATTGGTTCAAATTAATAATTTGATCTTAAATACTAAGAAAACTAAATGCATGGAATTTACACTTCAATAATTATAATTTAGCTTATTTAAAAACATTTTGTTAGTTTTTAATGCAATATATTTGTATGTTATATATTTTCGCCTAAAAATATACAAACATTCCTATATTTTTTAAGTTGTCATTGCTTTTTATATATTTTTTTATTCATTATTTTGTATTGCGAACTAATACAAACAAACATTTCCCTGATTTTTTTATTTTTTATTTCATGCAATGTTTTAGATTTATTACTAACTTTGAATATAACAAAGTTAGTTCCTTCTGGATTTTTTACAGCAAAAATGGATTAAGATTTCATCCGTACGTCTAATACTATAATATATTATGTTGAGTTCGTGTGATTTATAGACAAAGTTTGGAAAGTTTTGCGTGTCATCCACGGGCTCTTAGGGAAATTTAAAAAGAGTTTAAACTTTTTACGTTAGCTTGATGACGAACTGTAACCGAGTTATGTAGTTTTACATTTTTCGAAACCCAATAAAAATGTTTTTATCAATAGAATTATTAAATCACCAATGAGATTAATTTTTTCAGAGCTTTCTAATAAAACTAAACATCATGTCAGTTAATATTATTATAAAGAAATAGATTACCCATATATTTACGGATTAAAGAAATACGACCATGTTTTTAACTTTCGTACAAAATACTCGCATTTTATGTCTTCCTTACAATTTTACCTTAACAGGTTAATGATTGGTCGTTTCTCTTTCTTACACAGTTCTGAATCTCCTTGTAGGCCGCACCTTTCTATGAACCTCGAACTATACATAAAATTACGATTTACTCTCCTTCTTTTACGGTTCAAGCAGTGAGGTTGTGGAACACATTATCGTATTCAATAGACTCATCTAAAACAATATCCATATTTAAAAAAAGAGTAATCAATCACTAGCTATGTAGAATGAGATTGAAAGTTTGTATGTTTACATTATTTTAGTTAAGAATTATATGTAATAGCTTTAGTTTTACTTTTAAATTAATATACTGCTAACCATTTTTGAACTCTCCTTTCACATAGATAAATAAATATAAATAAAATATTTTTTTTATTTCTCAACAACAGGTGGATAGTTGTTTTATTCTCCTTTCTATTGTAAGGATTCACATTTAAAAAAGGCATATAATATATGCCTATTATATATATATATATATATATATAATATAATATATACATATTATGTCAGGAACAGGATTCTCGTCGATCTGAAATGTACGTGAAAACGAAATTCCAATAAATAGAAATATCATAAAATCACAAATAATAACAATATAAACCATGAAAGAAATAGCTTTTCTTCAATCTTACACATATTTCATGTAATCTTTTTGTTTATATGTATTATTGGAAAGTAAGAAGTATATGAAATAATTTGAGAAAAATAAAAATGTCATTGCTCGTCAACAGTATTTTATATGAGAACATATTATTCATATTTTTTTATAAAGAAATCAACAAGAAAATTGCTTGATACGATGTATAAAATAAGTACTTTAATATCAACAGGAATAAGTCTGTCTTTCAATTTAAGGACTAAATTATGTAAGCTTACTAGGTGTAAACATTTTGCAATAAGTAAATTATTGTCTTAAATGTCTTAAATTATTGTCTCAATAGACATATATATATATATTATATATATATACACATAAACAATATAGGTACGTCAATATATATATATATATATATATATATATATATATATATATATATACATATACATATACATATACATAAACAATATAGATACGTCAAAAACTAAATTCACTGTTGTTTGTCTTTAAATGTACTCTTATGTACGATACATATCCTATTTTTCGTAGTTATTAACTATTTATGGACTTTAAAAACACTTTATAAGTTTTAAACAATTAAATTCATTACAAAGACAGTTATTTATAATTTACTTATAAAATTTGCTATAAGCTAATACTTAAGGATTCACATAATATGATTTTTGCGGAAATAAACAGTTTAATAATAGATTAAACTGTTCGTAATAATAGATTAAACATACTATTGTATTGTTCTTACCAGAATTAATTATTTTTAAACGTAAAAATAAATCTATATTTCGAACTCCTCAAAACATTTGTGGTAAAAAGATATAAACAATATTTGTGTGTAAAAAATATATTAAGAAATATATTAATGACTCAATGGGTGGAAAGAATTTGTTTCTAGTATTTTTTTAACTATTTAAACTTGCAAATATATTTGTTAATACATTGTAATATGACAAGGTATACTAAAATCCTTATTTCCTGGGATTTTTAATTTTCTTCGAAATTCAATCTTTTAATTAACATTTTTCAAGTATTTGTATGTTTGAAATTATTGAATATTCAAGGCGATATTGTTTAATGAAGAAACAATATCATATAATTATAATTGGATGTTATTGCAACGTGAGATTATTAGTTACGTTTAACATTATGAGGAATAATTTACATTGGTAAAATGTAGAATATGAAGGATTTATCTAAAAATGTTTACTACTGAAGAGATACTGACTTGGTTTGCTCAATTTTTTTTTAAACGACTTCCCTACAATAAGAGCATAAGGATGGTCTCGCTCTAATATTGAAAATCTAAAGATTATGTTTTAATAGACAAAATAACTTAACACGTCAATAAATTTTAGGTAATTGTGAATTGTATTGCTACACTTCTTTTTTTTTTGTTTTATTAAGTATTTTTAGTCTTTGTGTCAAGGCAATAAAATAAATAATACAATTAAAATATTTTTTAATAAAGCAGTTTTAGTTTTAAGCTGAGCAAAACTGATTAATATTCATTAAAAAAATACCGGTTTTAATTAATTTATCATTTGAGTTTTCCATCCTAATACGAAAAAGGCAGATAATGTTTAGAGTGACACTAGAGTTTGACTAAACTCCTTTGAGTGTACAATTTCTCTGTCCCATGAGATACTGTGTGTGTATATCACTATTGTGTTTCATCCCGCCTGAGTATGTGAATGCTCTTAATGTCTGCTAATAACACAACAGCACGGTATATTATAATACACAACTATATTATATAACACACTTGATGGGATGTTACCAAGAAAAAGAAGGACCAAATAAAATCCAGATTAAACTGATTAGAAACTGAAAATAATTTACAAGCTCTGATTTAAAAAAATATTTTAGTTTATTAAAGCTTAAACTATTTTTCGTACCAAGATATACCATCTTTATTTATTAAAGATTGAAACTAAAATGAAACGTTTAGTTTTATATAAATATGATATATTTTTATCTAAAGGTGGATTTATTTTATATAAATTCGGCGTGTAACTAGTTACAAAGTTGATTACATATCTATCTTTTATTATTAAGATTACATATCTATCTATTACTATTACTATTATATATAACTTTATAACTTCACTTCATAAATTCATAACTAGCCTAGTAGTAAAATGCCAGCCATGGTCAGCACGACTGTCTGTATAACCTGTGCTTTCTTTAGCATTACAGAATCTATGCGTTAAAATATTAAATTACGACAGTAATAATCTCCTACACCATATGCTATAAAGCCAGAACCCTCATTTCAAGTCCTGGAACAACACACAAAGCATCTTCATTTAATTTGTAATCACAATTGATTGAAATCTGTAATTACACCTTACTTAAGGACACGCATTGAGACTTAGGTCAAGTGAGGTTAAGAGCAGTAAATCTTTAATGCCAGTCTAAAGCCGTAGCCCCGATTTACCCCCGGGACCGCTCTGCTCCTTAATTAAGTTTCACATAATGACAGACGATATTACCTCATCAGTAAACTATCTGTTTCATAGAAGAAAATGTTCTAAACGAGAACAGCTTTAATTAAGGAATTAATTATAAGTATTAAAGTTTTTTAAAACATATATATCAAAAAAATGTTAACTGCCAAAAATCTAATAAAAGTGCAAAATCAACTACAAATCTAGAGTTGCCTGAACACATGTAGAAATCAGAAAATCATGTAAACAATAAGATAATAATAGAATAGTTATGAGAATTTATTATGTAAGTAAACAAAATTATGTTAAAAAACTAAGTTTTAGATTGTAGATTTCCATGATGTATTTGATTATTTAATTAAAAGAATATAACCACAATAAACAATTCCCAAAATTTTACGACTATGCTTATTTTATAATATGCAATAAGCAGTCTTCATCTTAGTTATAATTGTAATTTTTAATGAAAGTATTATTAAAATTTTAATAAATTTAGAATTAAAAATAAACCTATACGGGCTGGGTTGAAACCCGCGACCTCTGGGAATCCGTCCCATTGTACGACGATTATTTTGAGATAATAGATTTTTTTATAACGAAATACCATTGAACAAAGCTTGTTGAATCAATTTGTTACTTACTCTTAATAACCAAAATATTTAATTAGGTTTTACCAAAATATACAAATACACAAATATACAAATTCGTCCAGATATCAAACAATACGTACAAATGGGTTTCACGGATCCATTCCTGAATTGGAAACGATAATATTGATAAGAAATGAATCCGAAATGAGTATTGAAATAATTCTACAATAAATGACCTTGTTTTTAAATTTAGTACAGAAAAACTTTGATTTGACATCATGGTTTGGTAAACGATTACGACAATAGTAAGCGTTTCGGAAAAAATTGAGTTTTGTAATTGAGCGACACACTCTTCTGAGTGTTGAGCCCTAGACCCTCGTCTCGAACTAGTATTTTGACCGTAAGCACTGTAAACAAAATATATGTAAAATCTTGCTTACACACACATATATACACCCTTCTTTTTTTTTTACGTCAGTAATACTCATGGATACACACCTCCATCCAGGGGATTATGTAGGTGGTTACACCACAGGATTGCTTTCGCACTCACCGCGATGCCCCGACACGTATACACACCCTAGTGAAAGAAATAAAACAAATATATATATATAAACATATTTAATACCCCATAAAAATGTTTATTACGTTCCCTTTTTTTTTGTTTTTGATCTGAGTACTTGCTTTTCTCAACTTATGTTCCTTCAATAATGATGTACTTTACTGCGACATTAAAATTTTGCACGATATAAAACGGAGGTTAATGGTCGTTTCTTAATTAAACCGATCTGGTACATTTATTACTTTCGAGGTGTAAATTAAGAATTTGAAGTCATACATGCAATTGAACTGCTATTTTATTTATAACGCTGTTCTACTTTGGTGTTTGTACCGATATTTTTAACCCCCCACTCAAAAAAAAGAGTGTTATAAATTTAACCTGTCGATCTGTGTATCTGTTCATCTGTCTGTGGCAATGTAGCAGCCAAACGCATAGACGGATTTGATTGTAGTTTTTTAATCGAAAGTCTGGTTCGTCGAGAAGGTTCTTAGCAACGTTTGGTCGAAATAGAAACAGTCGTCTCCAAGATAGGTTCTTATAAAATATTGTAAAAAATAATAATAATAACTAGAATGAAAAAACGTGAAAAACTCAGAATAGAAGGAAGATGAATAAAATGGAATGCAGAGCGTAAGATTTTCACATTTCTACCAGTCTTCTTAAAACTTAAATTGTTCTCTTAAGTAGGAAAAAGTAAATGGATTGAGGAATTCACAATTTAGAAGACTAATACTGCGATATTTCTGCGGTAACCGGTTTTTTACAGACGCATAGGTTTAGGCTAAGCCTAAAAAATGCAAACTGTAGTCTTATTTTTAATATCCAAACAACATTTGCAAAGATTTTGTAGATGCTCAAGTTAATTTAGGTCATCCTCTCTTAGTTTTAAATATCAAACAGCTGAACTCAGAAACTAGAGTTGAAGCTAACACTGATCTGCAATACAGTCGTTTAAAGGTTGAGCCCAGTTAGCAATAGAAGCACGCGCTCTTTCCATGCCACTTCCAATTGTATGGATTGTTTTAGGGATTCCAAATTATTATGGCATTTAGAACAAGCTGTTTTTTTTTTTTTTTTTTTTTTTTTTTGTCTGTCTATGCTGTTAGCCCTGTTGGCTATTACAGCGTCACCGGGGGAGCGGGTGGGTCTGGAGACCCACCCTTAACAAGGGGGGGCCAGATGGGCCCCCATGGGGAACGACGTCCCGAGGGCGTCCCAGATTAAGACACGGACCTCGGCTCGGGGCATCGTTAGTCAGGAGGGAAGCTAAGGAAATTGGACACTAGCGTCCTCCGACGGCAGAACGCCGGAGCAACGGAGCACTTACTCAGTTGGGACCTCGTCTATACCGGTACAGACGGTGTGTGTCTGTATGTTGTGTGGTGTCAATTATGCCTACGCGTACACGTTATTACCTACTGTGAACGCGTCGTCGGGGTCAACGAGTACCGACTTGGGTCTTCTTTTTCTGACTAAAGTAGTCTTACGTGGTCTATACTCTGCGGCGTCAGCCACCAGTGGGTTCGGGTGTCGCTCAGCACGTTCAAAGTACTTTTGGGAAAGCGAAAGGAGCGATTCGTCAGGTAGTCCCGTATGATGAGTACGAACTGTCCGACACCTTGAACTGGTATAACTTGTACACCAGTCCATTGTGCCAGACCCTGTCGAACGCCTTAGCTACATCGAGGAAGAGCGCTCCTGTCCTATGCTTCTTGGCCCTCACAGTGGCCCCTATCAGTATGTGCTCCGTGAGGCGTTGCACCTGATGGGAACATGAATGGTTGGCTCTAAAGCCGAACTGCTCATTTGGGATGATTTTGAGTCTCTCGACTTCCGATCTAAGTCTATAGAGGATGATTCTCTCATATACTTTCCCTAAGGAACTAAGAAGACTAATGGGACGGTAACTACTAGGCAGATGCCGGGGTTTACCCGGCTTATGGAACCCTATCACTATGGCCTCTTTCCACTGGGCCGGAAACGAGCAACCGGCCAGTAGATCGTTAAAAATGGTAACCAATAGGTAAATTAAAGGAGGCGGAAGAAGCTTTATCACTTTGTTAGTGATCCTATCGGGACCTGGCGATTTCTTGACGTGAAGCGCCCTAACTATGGACGTCACCTCGTCTAGGTTCGTTTCCTTGATTGGCGGACCGGCCGGTGGCTGAGAACACATTATATTGACCGATTTGTCGACTATTTCGACATGATCGCGATCAACGGATTGAGCAGACAGACGGCACTGGCTCTCTAGACTGTCGGCTAAGCACTCAGCTTTGTCAGGGTCGTCAAACGCGATGGCGGAGTTAGGTCCAACCAAGGGAGGCATATCTGAGACAGTGTCCGCCTTTAACGCTCTCTGCAACCGCCAGAATGCCTGGTGTGTTGCAGAGAGCGTCGCAAGCGTCCTATCCCAGCAGCTATCTCTGAAGTCGTCTAGAGCTTGTCTCGACTCCCTCTGAAGACGGCGCAGCCTCCGTCGGTTGTCATCTGTCGGGTATCGGTCATGGGCTCTAATCGCGGCGTTTTTACGGGTGATGAGAAGTCTAATGTCCGGAGGGAGTGCTCGGTAACCCTCGAAGTTCACTCGGACCTCCCTCGAGGACTTTCCTATGCTGTCTACCAAATGTTCTGTGAAGTTAGTCGCGGCTGAGACAGCGTCCTCGACCGATGTAAGCTGGTCAGGAATTTTGTCGAGGTGCGCTGGTACGGGGGAATGGAGTTGCTCTCGAAGCTTCGTCCAGTTAATAATTGTTTTGGTCGCAGGTTCCCTAAGGGGAGGAAGTCCTAACTGAAATAGGACCGGTCGATGGTCAGAGTCTAGCTCGGATAGCGTCTCGATAGAACGTAACTGGAGTGTCACGCCCTTCAAGAGTACTATGTCGAGCACGTCGGGTCTGTCATGTCGGAAGTCTGTGTCGCAGTATCGCGTGGGACTCAAAGGCGCGGTGATCTCGAAGTCGAGACCAGCCTTGTAACTTAGCCTATCAAGGAGATTTCCTCTACTGTTTGCGACAGTGGAGTTCCAGCGGGGATGTTTGCAATTTAGGTCGCCGGCCAGAATGGTTGCGTTACCTAATTGGAGTAAGGACTTAAGGTCCCTCTCAACTAAGGCTTTATTGGGAGAAAGATAGACGGATGCTAGTACGATCGACTGATGGCCGGTCATACCCACCTGACATAATGACGCTTCTACGTTGACTAGTTGGGGCGGATCGAGCGGAGCGCAATGAAGAGACCTTCTGTAATAGATGATGGTTCCCCCCTTCGCGGTTGCCCTATCGTTCCTAACGAGACGGTAATTTGCGATGCGCGGATCACGATTACACGGCTTCAGAAAGGTCTCTTGTACTAACAGGACGTCTATCTGGTGCGTGACCACGAAGTCGCGCACTAGATCTATCTGCTTAAGTAGCCCGTTCGCGTTGAATGTAGCGACAGTCAGAGAGCGAGGTTTTACCCTTCCACGCGATGTCATCATGTTGACATCGTGTGTTCGTATATCGATTTGATTAGGACGGCGTGCTTGAGGAGCACTTCCATCCTCGCGGGAGGGTTCCGCGCGGAATCCCTCATTTCATTCGAAAAGACTAGGAGCTCTTCGATGTCTATTACACCGAAGAGGCTCGTGACGCACGCGAGCGAACTCGCAACTCCGTCTGTGGAGTTACGAACCGGCGGCGGCGGCAACGACTGGGGGACGGGCTGTGGGATAATCCTCGGAGGCTTCACCCAAGCGTTCGCGATCGCGTTCGCGGGTGCCTGAGGGGCCTGGGATGCCTGAGGGGCCGCGGGCCTCCTAGGGGCTAGAGGAGCCCATGGAGGCTGTGCGAACCGAGGAGGATGCCTTGCCGGCTGTGTCCTGCGCGGCGCTTTGGGGCACCCGCGATAATTCGCAGGATGGCCCTTCTGTCCGCACAGGACGCAGCTGGGAGGATCCTCAGGGACCGGTCCCTTCCGCGAGCAGTCGGCTGTCGCGTGGTCGTCCAGGCACTTGACGCACCTTGGACGCGCGTGACAAAAACGTTGGGAATGCCCATAGAGCTGGCAGCGATGACACTGACCAGGAAAACCGCGACCGCGTGGAGGTTCGACCCTAAGGCCGGAGAGTTGGCAGACTGCCTTAACGTTAAAAATTTGCTTTCCTTCCGGGGAAAGCTCGAGATGGACGAGAACGAGATCGAACGGGACCCTAGTGGTCGCTCGGTACATGCGGTGCACCGAGATGACGGGGAACGATTGGGACTTAAGGTCCTCGAAAATCCGCTCAGTAGTGAGCTCCACGGGGAGCCCTCGGATGACCACCGTTAAGCGGCGTTCATCCTCTAGCGCGTAGGTGTGGTATCCGTAACCACGTTCGCGGAGGAGACGAGTCAGACCACGGTGGTCCGACGAAGACGCGGTTTGAACGCGGATACCGTCGGCGGTATTTCGGGCGGACGTGAAATGGAGCTTGTGCTCCGTCATAAGTGCGGACAGAGTGTCCCACTTAGACTTGTCCCTTATGTAAAGCGGCGGCGGCGCGGGGGACTTCCGTGGCGCTGAAGGCGCAGGCGCTGAAGGTGCCTCCGCGGGCGCTGAAGGCGCAGACGACGGCGACGCGGACGCGGGCGCTTCGGGCGCGATCGGCGCGCGTTCGCGAGTCGGGCCCGGGCCCGAAGAACGGTCGGGCGACGCGGGTTCGCTACTAGCGGGTTTTGAGGCCCGTTTTCGCGGGACGTTCGAGGAGAGCGCTTTCGTCGCCTTCCTCTTGGCCGATTTGGTCTGCACGGTCGTGAAACCGTCGTCCTCGTCAGCGTCCGAGGAAGGGGACGAACTCCCCGACTCGGAATCCGAGGCCGTCTGCTCCGTAGGAGTGGCGGCCTCGACCTCCATGTCGGAGGTGCTCTCGGTCGCGATCGCGGCGCGCGAGGTCGAGGGCGGAGACTCGATGCCTAACAAGACAGAGTAGCGCAGGCATAATTCAGGCGCAATTCCGTGGACCCAGCCAAAGAACTGCGACTTGGACAGATCTTCGGGTTCCGCCGCGGATTTGGGGTCCATGGTGGAGCCCGGAGGTATGAGCCGTCCTCCCTGCGTGAGCAGGGAGGCGAGTGCCTAACGTGAACCCTATCGAATCTCTGTCAGTAGGTGACAGAGGTGTGCCTAATACCCTAACGACTGTGTACTTACACGACGCAGGCTATTACGACGAAGTCTTTGAATAGCGTTTCGTACCCTAACTAGGGCGACGTTGGACTTGTTGGACCCCTAAGCAGGCTCGCCGGCCCGCAGGTGTGCTTGCGGCGATGACTCACACACAAACACAATCACACCGCTGGCTTGCACACAATGGAGGTCGTTATCTTGACTGGCGCAGGTGTACGAACGGTCGGTGCAGGTGGTCGGTGCAGGTGGCTGGGCGGTCAGCGTGACGGCCCAGGTAGGTGGCGCGAATAGGCGGAGCAGGTAAGAGGGACATGTGTCCCGGTCGACTGCTCAACGGTGAATGTCCTAGAACAAGCTGTACTCTCTAAAACTGACCATAAATCATAATCCAGCGGATTCAGATCGGAACTAGACGACGGCCGATTTTCAGCGCTGATGAAGTGCGAGACGTTGACTGCGTGAACAGAGCTTTATGACCCGGCTCCGAGTCTTGCTGGAAGGACCATACTTGGTTATTGAACATAGTGATGGTGGTGTTTTTGATACCTTTTTCACAAAAATATGGCTCAATCATTCCTTCATAGCTAACACCCCCACCAAACCATCACTGAAGTCGGATAATGCCCGTGCAACGTGGGCATTAATTGTGACTGTCGACTAATTGTGAAGATTCCTCAGAATTTTGAGTATAAATACGGTCATTTTGTTTGTGACAATGTTGCTGAATTATAAAAAAAAAATGTTATAATATCTATCTAATCTAAATATATATGTAAACAATTTTTTTCTGTGACCTCCCTTTGCGTATCGCTTCAGTGGTTGTTTCGATTTTACCACACTATACCTTTAATTATATTATAATATCTTTAATTTATCAGTTAAGAAATGATTAGTGCGTCTCTTATAGGCTGCAAGTCCTAAGTCATCTCTTAAAATACGCAACATGATTCTAGGCGCTATCTTCATTTCCCGTGACAAAATCTTTTGCTTTCAGACAGGATTTCTTCAAATTCTTTCCGTTACTGCTTTGACCTCTTTTTTTATACGAACACTACGTGGACGGCCAGGTTTTTCTCTGTCACAAACAGAGGAAGACTAATTGTACCTATTAATAGCCCGGTATACAAACATTGGACTAATTTTCAAAATTGCATTTGGCTCCCAACGAAACATTTACAGTTTATGAAATATTAATGGACATACGTATTATGATTCGTTGTTAAATTGACTTAAATTTACGTTACTTAAATTATGGTTTTTAACTTAACCCCGAGAAGTACTGTGTTTTAATAATTAAACCATTAGTCCAGTTTAAAAGTATCTTATTCGTGACCTGTAATATTCTTTTAGAATATGTAAAGTCCACGATGTATTGATATATTTTTTAAACCTATCTTTTAATCTGTTATGAAATAATACACTGCTAATAAAGTGAATACTAGTAAAATCTCGCATAAAACATGGTCGAGAGAGTAAACCGAATGACATTATCGAGCTTACTCTTGCGTATCTTTTACACATGTACACATATGTGTGATATGATACATACATATATGTCATATTACCCATATGTGTACATATATATGTATATATATACTACGCATATATGTATGTATATATTTTTAAATTTACATCTGTCAACTTTGCTGCGTAGAATGTTGAATTAACTATATATTAATAATTATATTTTCACAGGTAAGTTTTGACCTTATAAAATATTCTCCCTTACCGTTCGAGAGCCTTGTGAATTATAACATCAGCAAACGCAAACTTCTTGTGCAGAGATTAACTGCGTCTTACAGGCCTAAAATATGGCAATGAGGGGTGCTCCTTAAACTTCTTAATTACTTAGGAAAGGTTTTTCTTAGAAAAAACGTTTAGTGCAAGGTGAACTCCTTTATTTAAAGGAAAAGTATAAATTTAGTTTATTTTTAAAAGTGAAATGATTACTAACGGAATGGTACTTGTATAATTTGGCAGGAATTCTTAAAAAAAATGGTCTTTAAAAATTGTTGCAATAAATCAAATTAAATAGTAAATTTAATTTTATATATATATATTTATTGTATAATGGATTTTGCCAGCGGCTTCGCACGCCTTAAATTCGTAGTAAAACAATTCCTCTTTCCCTTTTTTTTTTTGTATCGGCTTCTATATGACTTGTTTTAAGTGATACAATCAGCCCAGCTGCAGGGTCAGTATCGCCAAGCGAAGTCGACCCTGCAGCTCGCGATTCGGAAGGCGAAGGACCTAGCTCGGGAGGAAATCCTGGCCGGTCTCGATAGGGACCCATGGGGGCGACCGTATCGTGTTGCGCGGAATAAAATCCGCGCCGCGACCGCCCCGGTCATGGAGTCCCTTCAGCCGGATTTCCTCGAGCGGCTGGTGGGGGAACTTTTCCCGGATTCCACCGGCCACTCTCCTCCTGTGATGGCTCCCCCCTCTCAAAGGGGGGGAGCTGGTTCCGTGCCAGTCATCACGGAGGCCGAGCTGGAGGTCGCGCTGAAACGCCTGCGAGCCCGCAACACTGCGCCGGGGCCGGACGGTATTCCAGGGCGAGTGCTGTTCATCGCTCTGGAATACCTGGGAGGCAGGCTTCGGGAACTGTTCAACCTGTGTTTGCGCACTGGACAGTTCCCGAAAGCCTGGAAGGAGGGCAGGTTGTGCCTGTTGCGGAAGGACGGTCGTTCTGTCGATTCTCCTTCCGCATACAGGCCGATCGTGCTGCTGGACGAGATGGGCAAGCTCTTCGAGAGAGTCCTCTCTGCCCGTCTCGTCCAGCACCTCCAAGAGGTAGGTCCGGGTCTCTCAGATGCTCAGTTCGGCTTCAGGGCGGGTCGTTCAACGATCGACGCCCTGAGAGCTCTGAGAGACCTGACCGAAGAGGCTGTTTCCGAGGGGGATGTCGTCCTGGCGGTTTCGCTGGACGTCGCCAACGCCTTCAACAGCCTGCCGTTCGAGACTTTGGTTGAGGCGCTCCGGTTCCATGGAGTGCCTCCCTATCTCCGCAGGCTGTTGAGGGCGTACCTGCAGGATAGAGAGGTCCTGTGGGAGTGCGGCGACCGGCGGGTCTACCGACGTGGTGTGAGCCGAGGGGTTCCACAAGGGTCCGTTTTGGGACCGGTCTTGTGGAACCTGGGCTACGACTGGCTGCTTCGCTGTCCGCTCCTCCCCCGGACGAGGGTGCTGTGTTACGCAGATGATACCCTCGTCACGGCGCGCGGAGGGAGCTTTGCGGAGGCAGCCCGTCTTGCCACGGTCGGCGCTACGTTGGTAGCGGACCGCATAGGGCTGTTGGGACTGGAGGTCTCCGTTTCCAAGACGGAGGCCATCCTTTTCCACGGCCCTCGCCGGGGAACCCCTCGTCGGGCGTACATCTCCGTCCAGGGTGCGCGGGTGGCGGTGAAGGCCCAGATGAAGTATCTGGGGCTCACCCTGGACGGAAGATGGAACTTCGGGGCTCACTTCTCTCTGCTGGCCCCGAAGTTAATCTCCACTGCAGTCGCCTTGAGTAGGCTTCTACCCAACGCCGGAGGGCCGCAGGCTCCTTGCCGCCGGTTATACGCCGGAGTGGTGAGGAGCATGGCCCTGTACGGTGCTCCCATATGGTCGGGAGCCCTCACCGCGGATTCCAGGGCCCTTTTGCGTCGCACGCAAAGGGTCCTAGCGGTGAGGGTGATCAGGGGGTACCGTACGGTGTCATACTGCGGCCACACTCCTGGCGAGCGATCCGCCCTGGGAGCTACAGGCGCGGGTCCTCGCCGGAGTGTATTGGCACCGGGTAGAAGCCCGGGTCGGGCGGGTTAGGCTCGAGGCGGATCGGATCAGGGCTCTAGCTCACCGAGCCCTGATCCGACAGTGGAGTAGGGACTTAGAGTCCCCGTCGGCCGGTCTTGCGACGGTGGGGGCTATTTCCCCCCATCTCGATCGTTGGATCGGCCGGCGGCACGGGACTCTAACGTTCCGTCTTGTCCAGGTGCTCACGGGGCATGGGTGCTTCGGTGAGTACCTGCACAAGATCGCACGCAGAGAGGCGGCCCCTTCCTGCCACCACTGTGAGGAGCCTGTGGACACGGCTCGTCACACCTTGGCGGAGTGCGTAGCCTGGGACCGTCAGCGTATTGAGCTGACGGCCGTGGTTGGCAGCGACCTCTCGTTGCCGAGCGTTGTTTCCGCGATGCTCACGACGAGAGGTCCTGGGTCGCTATGGCCTCCTTCTGCGAGCAAGTCATTGCCGCGAAGGAGGCCGCGGAGCGGGTCAGAGAGGCAGCCTCCTCTGAACCGCTCCGCAGGGGTAGGCTGGGTCGAAGGAGGCGGGATTACGCCCGCAGCCTCCTTCCCCAGCTGTAGTGCCTGGACGGGAGAGGGGGGTGACCTCTCCCGCCCGTTATAGGCCTACGAGGTGAGGGTGTCCCTAAGTTCATCGGGGCCCCTCGCAGGGGGTCCGCCGGGGCGTCACGGTGAGTGCGAAAGCGATCCCGTGGCGCCCCACTAAGGCGATGAGGTCAACCGTTGGTTTTTTAGTGGGTAGCCTTAAAAATGGCAGCGTCCTCTATGCTGCCGGGTAGTCCCACATACCCCCTCGGTCATCACCTTCCTGGCCGCAGGGATGATGCGTAACGCATTTTTCCAACGATAAAAAAAAAAAAAAAAAAAAAAAAAAAAAGTGATACAATCAAAATTAAGACATCGGCAGACATCGCTCACTGTCAAAAATCTATTTAAAGTTTTTAATAATTATACAATATTAGATACTGTATTTTTTATACCTCTCTTCTTTTAACTAAAACGTCCATTTATTAATTTTTTTAAACAGTGTTCTTAATAACCATTTTAACCATATATCACTCTTATAGATTTTCATTAAAAATAATCAAAATATGACCATGTAAACTTGAATAATTCTAAGCTTTTATTCTTATATTCTATATATTTTATTTAAAATATATATATATTCTATTTTAAATGCTAAATAATATGTATTAGACATTCAGTTAGCTATATGCAATAATAAAATTTTCAATACTGAACATTCAAAAAAAAGCCATTTTTGAGAAGGTTTTCACGGTTCCATACCATTTTCAAACGTATAGTCTAACACAGAATTATATATATATACCGCTAGCTAAAACGGCTCATCAGTATTCAGCGGCGAAGCAATTGAACTGCGGTAGTGTGCGGTCCTCCCACTTAATTTTCCTTGTTCCAACGGTTCCACTTATTTGCATTACAAAAACACAATTTCAAGGCAACGTACGTTATATAACATTAAGCATGCGTTACTAAACTTTGGCGTTCTCAATAGCTTTAAACACCCATATTATAAAACATACGTTTTATGGTGTTCATCGTTTCTATAGCCGGTACAATTGCCGCCTTAAACGAAGACTGTATCTTAAAACAACCGAATATGTAAGGAGCAATTTATTTTAGTTATACAATGTATCTCTTTAGTATCATAAAACGTTATATTTCAAGAAATACTAAAAGGATGAAATGTGAAATACAAGAAGCTCTTGTAATTAAGTTTTTTAAACATTATGTACTTACATAAAAAACACAATCAATTATCATCAAAAAATGTCAATGTTTTGCATTCAATAATAATTCTAGTCCAACAAGTAGCGGAAATCAGTAACAATAAGAAAATTATTAACTATACAAGCATAGTTTAAAACAAGAATGGATAAACATATTATTATGTGAAGTGTTAAAAATCTAAACAATATTGGCTCCACGATAACGGAACAAATTTTAGCTAATTACATACATTTCACAAAGCGTCCGTTTTAGCTAGAGAAAATTAAAACAAGTCGCTGTTTTAACAGGACCAACCTAAAAGAGAAAAGTGAATTTAAGGAAACGATATCCTTGATTTTTTTTATAAAATTGGTAAGCTTGTGCAAATATTATCAAAAAAATACCAAACGGATAAATTTAAAACAAGCGAGGCGAAACACTTGAAAACCGATACCAAATTATCATTGCACAAATATTTCATTTAGACATAGTTTTTAAAATAAGATAAAGTTTAATTAAACAAGACTAGTAAAAGTGAAAACTAGGTGTGACTTTTATATTGAGTACATCGATAAAGAAAATTTATTAATTTCAAAACTTGTTTGAATAACCGTGTTTAAATTTATGATGTGTAAAACCATGTGTTTCCTATATGCCTTATCAATAAAATTACAAGTCTTATAAGCCTTCTAAAACAGTTTGGTACCTTATTGTAAGTTTTAAAACATTATGTAATAAGAATAACAAGGCTATATCTTGAAGTATTTTTATACACGAAAAACAAAAACATATAGTTTTATAATTTGGTTTATACGTTGGTAAATTAGTTTTACTTTATGTTATTTTCATATCGTCAGTAGGTATTTAGGAAAATAAAGCATAATAACTAGTAAGCATTTGACGATTACACTGGATTTTTGTTTCCTCTAATGGCAACACCTAAAATACGATTACAATAAACTACGTCTAAAGGTGTCTTTTTAAATGCATCTCCAAATTTTATAAAAGCATTTTGTTTTTTTTTTTAATTAACCTAGCTAATCAATTTGTTATACAACAAGTTGCTTATATTAAACTATGTACAGGTATTTCAAATATATTGTAAGCTCCAGGAGACTGAAATGTTAATTACTCATATTAAAATGTCAAAATTGTAATGTTGCAATAGAAAGGAAAATAATCAGGCCGTTAGCCTCTCTTTGTAGTTTGGGTCACGAAATCTCTGAAAATATAAAATAACCATTCTTGGAGACGTCAATCATACGGTAGACTAAAACTGAGGACAATACCAAAGGATTAGATTACAACGTTCAATGAACATTTTTATTAACTAAAATCATTTATAAAAACAGTTTGATAAATAATTCAGAAACATATACCGATAATTTTGTAATGGAATTAGTATCGTTAAAATTTTATGTTACAAGTCAAGTTACCAAAAAAAAACAATTATTACTAAGAACAAACCTTAAAACAACTTCTAATGTGTTGACACTTTTATTAGTTTTGTAATTAATGATAATATATTGAACTTCATTCAGAGGCAGAGTTATTTATGAAACAAATTATTATTATTTTTATTTTTTTATGTACCAAAATAAATATAAATGACGATGTATTTATACAAAAATAATACATACGATAACTTATCTCTTAAAACAGGTTTCTTCCGAAAGATTTTTTTACAGATATTGTAATTGAAGTTTAGACAAAAGTAGTTAAGACAATTCAAAAAAAAATATATATATATAATGATAACATAATATAGGCTATTCATTGTAATGTATATAATATGTATTATATACCTACAAAGAAACAATATAAGTATAATTCCTCAACTATAAATAATCACAACTTGTTATAACCGCTCCTTTAGAATAATTTTTACTTATAAAAAAAAAAATATTTATGAATATTTCATATTATAATATTATTTTATTTACGGCTATTAACGGCATTATCGTTAATAAACATCCTTGATGTTTCGACCATGTTCACTGGCCGTGTTAGTGTCTTGGTCTCAGACTAGCTCGCAGTCCCATACATTAAGTATTAGGTACTATATACTACGAGTGGTAAATATATCTTAAATAAAATAATAGAACCTTGTCATAATATATGATATAAATATGAAAGAAATGCTTCAAATGATGGATGAACTGAAAAAATATCTTTAATGCAGATAATTACAACTTAGATAAGTTGTATATCATATTGTCAATACATTAAAGAAAACTTAGTGTAAATTAGAAAACAATAAAAAAAACCTTTTAGTAAATAGCACATATAGACTTAAAACCTTTTAGTAAATAGGACATATAGACTTCAAACCTTTTAGTAAATAGGACATATAGATAATAGGTAGTATATAATAATTATTAAAAGCTTCATTATTTAATACTTTTTAGTTTTAAACTCGTTTTTTTTAACGTAGTTATTTTTATTTAATACTTTTTAGTTTATTGCTACATTATCAATTAGCCATGGGTAGACCTACAAAAGGTGCTGCGAGTCTTAAAAAATATAGATCTCAAGAAACGGGAACGGATAAAAGTAGTCTTCTCAATAAAAGATCTCTTTGAAACACAATTTCACGTTCTTGTGAGACTATTAAAGACTTCAC
This sequence comes from Napeogenes inachia, assembly GCA_959347355.1. Classification (NCBI taxonomy): domain Eukaryota; kingdom Metazoa; phylum Arthropoda; class Insecta; order Lepidoptera; family Nymphalidae; genus Napeogenes; species Napeogenes inachia. Next base: position 19,739,928 of record OY365795.1, read on the forward strand.
ATATACAAAACAACAGAGTCATTAGTCCCAGCACGTTTTGATTTCCTTCCGGAGGAGTTAGTTCAAAACTTGGACTAAAATGCTCATAAAATAAAAACTAATGGGCCTACCTGATTCAAATTTTTATGGGACCAATTCGAAACTATTCCGCATCAAACAAAAAAAGAATTACGTAAATCGGTTTAAAAACCGCGGAGAAATCGGTGTACATACATAAAAAAACCGGCTAAATTGAGAACGTCCTCCTTTTTGAAGAAGTCGGTTAAAAAACTTAGGGTATAAATTAAAAAATTAAAAAACCCCCGATACAAAAAACCTCTAAATAGAGTAAAAATAATATTATTATGCACTTATTGAATTCGTTGCGACGGGGGACCGTTGTACGTACGTTGATAGTGTATATTTTACGAAGTTAATTATTGAGGACTTAGACTATACGATTCTATATCGTAATTTCTTTATTTGCCTTGTTAACTTAACTTACTTGCATGTTATTTCCTTCCTTTATTAAACGGTCCCCCGACGCAACGAATTCAATAAGTACATAATAATATTATTTTTACTCTATTTAGAGGTTTTTTGTATCGGGGGTTTTTTAAATTTTTAATTTAATTTTTTTTTCAACTTTTTAAAGTTTTGTTACTAGTTTCTGAATTGTACTAAATGAACCTACAGACACACAAAATTTTCAATTGTTTAAGTAGGAAAGATTTGTTTGTTTGTTTGAGTTGAATAGGCTCCGAAACTGCGGGACCGATTTTTAAAAATATCTTTTAGCAAACGTCAATATCTTGAAAACAGCTATTTTAATTTCAATCAAACATAAATAAGGAACATCTCGACATACATAGCTTTCGATTAAAAAAAACTGCATTCAAATTCGTCAACGCGTTTAGTCGCAAACAGCTAATTATTGCATAAGAATCTCTCCCCCGCACGAATAAAACGTCAATATCTTGAAAACGGCTATTTTTATTTCAATCAAATATGAATAGAAAACATCTCGACAAGAATAACTTTCGATTAAACAAAACCGCATTCAAATCCGTTTACGCGTTTGGCCGCAAATAGCTAATTATTGCATAAGAACCTCTCCCCCGCACGAATAAAAAGTCAATATCTTGAAAACGGCTATTTTTATTTCAATCAAACATGGATAAGAACTATCTCGACGAGCATAGCTTTCGATTAAAAAAACCGTATTCAAATCCGTCCACGCGTTTGGCCGGAAATTTGCCACAGACAGATACACAGATACACAGATACACAGATCGACAGGTCAAACTGATAACACCCCTCTTTTTAGTCGGGGGTTAAAAATAAAAATATCCTTTATTTAGTAAAATATTTTGTAAAATTAACGTAACTGCGCTTTAATGTTTGTTTGTTTTAATATGGTTATAATAATATGGTTAGTTATTAATAAAACGTTGTTTGATAATATTTTATTAAAAAATACCACATCCTTATAAGGTGACTTTAAGGTGGATGACAATAATTTGATAACGAAATCCGGAAAGCGGTGTCGCCTACCGAAAGCTAATCCTAGTTAAGCTCACGTTCAGTTCAGTGGAGAAAAATGTAAATATATGCATAAGAATTATTTATATTCAAGACAAAGAACATTTCGCAGGACATTTCGAACAAACAAGTAGCTATTCGTTTAAAACTCTTGAGGTGGTTTGAATTCGGAACAATATGTTGATGTTTCAACTTGCCATTAGCTTTGAGAACGGAAAATAATTGTCCTTTTTTGTTTCGGTCTCCGGTCATCAAATGTATCAATATATAATTAATTCTTTAAGGAATAAATGTTTTTTTACGATATGTATTTGTAAATTAGCAATATTAAGTTTTCTCTACGCTAATAAAAATATTATGATATATTATGATACAAACCAGTCCACAAAGAGGTTGTTTGCTCTTTTTGTAACGAATATTTCATAAATGCAGCCATTTTAAATTCTTTCCTTTCATATTTCATGGCATTACGGAAACCGCTTTAGATTGTTTTATTACAAATTTTTAGAATGTGAATTTTAATAAACCACTTGTTTTGTTTCGTTTTATACAATCCTCGTCGCAGTATATTTTAGAATTTATTGCTTGTAAAATCTAGTTATATCTGACTCTTCGTTTGTAATTGTAACACAAAATATTTTTATGACGCTAATTTAATCCAGTTAATGTTTTAGTAGACTTTGCAAGGATGTATAAATTAAGATAAAACGAGTAACGTTTAAATATCAATAAGATTTTTTTAATGTTACATGTAGATGAAAATTTATTAAAATACTCGTTGCGTATATTATTATTGTTACTAATTTCTTTGTATATTAATATAGTGTACGTGTCAATATAACCTTATATTAATCTTGTGAAAGCATATTTCAAATATCGCCAATACGGTTCAAATTTCCCAAAGGTCCTTCAATAAATTCTAATAAACTGACATTCCCATTTGTTATCTATTTTCTTTTTCAATTGAATTCAAAAATCTGATCGCGTTTGCAAAAATTACAATACACCGATATCTCTTAATTAAAATCGTACCTTTTGCTCAACTCGATTAATAGTTAAAATAAAATGAATGAATAAAACACTGTGTTTAGGTTACAAATGTTATTGTTTATGCTTTCATTCCATTTGGTGAATTGTTTGCTAGAAGCCTTTATTTTTTAAATATCTCTCAGTTATGGAACCAATAACGTTAAAAGTAGATTCTATAATCAAAATACAAATTTATTGTAGTTTTCTTACTGTTGCTATGTATTTACTCATCATAATAACGAAGTGCTACACAAAATTTTGATAAATTTATAACGAACTGACAACCAAATATCCGAACAGGAAATTAAATAGAAATCACAACATGTCGCATTACAAATCGTCATCAATCTCAATATCAGTATAGATTTTCATTTGCACAGCATACTTATACACTACGTGCTGTTCATTCATGCAGAACCAAATTTAAATCCTCTCTATCAGATCGCTTTTGAAATAATGTCATTTTAAACTCACACTTGTTTATCGTTGTCACCATATTTTAAAATATTTGTCTACATTATTCGAATATCGCAGAATAAATTACATTAATAACTGCCTTCACATAAATGAGGATAATATCAAGATTAGAACAAGCTATTTAAGTTAAGCAACTCTTTATAAATATTTGTTTACATATTATGGGTGCGTATAAAAAAACACTAATAAAATACGTACTGTTTCATAATGCGGGTAAAAATAAATTGCTGATATAATTTTCCGCGAACACATGACGTCATAGGAGTCGAGCGTAAGGGAGAAAGCCATTTTGTTAATGGAGCACAATGGAAAAGAAAACTCAATCAAGCGCACGAACCGCCGTGATTTCTGCGCCTAACTACGAGAGATATATTGGAGGCCAGAGGTCGTCATTAACAGAAAACGTTACCCGCAAACCCGAAATTCTTCCAAATTTACTCAACCTAATTTTTCATATGTGAGCATTATTTACTGCCATGTGTTACGCCTCGTTTTTGTTTTCGTCTGATAAACCTTCTGCATATTATTAAAGTTGAATGTAACTTCTTATATTATATAATAGTATTTTAAAGTACAATAACTAAAAAGAGTTTTTTTTAAGTCTATTATTGACAGATTTATTTAATTATAATGCCCATGTTAAAGTTTTGGATATAGGTTTAGACGTTTTAATTCAAATATTATGAAGATAAGCGTAAAAGAAAGTATTGAACGGCCTTCTATCATAAATAACACACACGTAGAGCCAATAGCATGCACTGATTGCTTCAATAATATGATAAATACTATTTCAGAATGTGTCATAACTAAATTTTTTAACTGTAAAAAAATTCATGCTACGTAATATAGATACATGTTAATATTATTCACATTTCAAAATATTATTATTCTTTGATTTGGAAATTTGGAGCCAAAAAGTTTTTCGCTTCGATGCGAAGCTTTGGTAATTGTAGAGTTTGATTTTTTTGTAACTTTGCTGTTAAACTTAGGAACAAAAGTCGGTGAGTTATACGAGTAACAGTGTAAGACGACAGATTTAAATTGCCTACTCAAATTGGCTCAATGAAATATTGGGGTGCTTATGGTTCGAATAAAGACAACAGAACTTTTAAATTTTAGGACATTTTTTCTTTAGCTTTTATAGATTTTAACAAAAAAATAAATGTATTCATTATTCCTATATTTATACATCAAATTTCTCTGTATTTCCTACATAGTTCACGGAACCAAACACCCAACAAAAGCTAAATTATATAAAAATGGTAAGTATATCTTACTATATGTTATATTCATAATATTGTTTAAGATATAGTTCTGATTCCGTTTTAATATATTTTTTTATTCTTAGAAGAGTTCACTTGGGCACATAAAACCTTTTACATTAAATCAATTTTGTATATTCCCTTTTTTTCGTAGCCGTGAATGAATCAGGGTTAAAGGTTAAGGCTCAACAGCCTTAAGATAAAAATAAGGCTTGATTTTATTTCTCTACAGTAACAAATTTGCTTGGTAGAATATGAAGATATTTAAAACAGTTTGAAAGTGTGTAAGACGCATACTAACAGAACGAACTGTGTTGTTGTTACACACCTAGTGGAGTAGAATATATTATATCTAGACTAGATACGCTTAGAATTCAAGATCATGATTAAAGTACACAAGATATTTATTTTTACAACTACTATAAAATTACTTGTACGCCCGCTGTAAGACCTAATTGGAATATTGGATACCACGGACGTGATTGATTGGATGAATCATTCATTTTCATTATATCAAATTATCTTGCACAGTTGGTTCATAAGGTAGTAAATTGTATACGCATGTGTACTATGTATCCACTAAACCTAAAATAATATTGAATAATACGTGCTTATACGTGGTTTTTAATTTCTTATCTGGTTGCTAATAAGAGTAGAAAACCATATGTTAAGTATGTGGTCGTCCATTTCAATTTTATTCATAACGCTTAATATAAATGATCTGATCATTTACAGACTGTCATATCATATATTGATAATTGAAACCCTAAGAAAATAATCATTGGATTAACAGTAACAGCTAAGAGTTAAATTTCTTTCACGTAGGACTCACTTATCCGAATCAGCTCTAGCCGAACACTTACTAATATTTAGGTTATAATCAACATTTTTGTATTAATCTCGAAATAATTGAGTACCACAATTTTGCATACTTTAATTTTTATAAATTCCTTAACTTTTTTTCATCTGATGACAATTAAACAAATTTAATTTGTTTTCGTTCCTTAAGATTTTCATGAGCCTCTACTCGTATATACGTACAAACGTACTCATACATACTCCTAGAACGGTTTCGTATCATCTATTTTCCATTCGATTATGTGACTATGGCATGGAGTTTTTAATATAATTCTCTTAAAATATTAAGCATTTTTTATATGTTTTTCGTAGAAAAACTTAAAGCAGGAATCAGGAAGTCAATAAATTAAAAAAATATATATAATGTTGCTGATTGAAGAACACGATCTGTTTTAAGTCTTGTATTTTCCCCTGAGATGTGAATTACTCTAATGCCTGTCAGACTTTAATACTATCTCTCTCAGTCCATTGCCTTAGCGGTATTTATGGGAACACTTATACTACATGAACTCTAAAATAATAGAAGAGTGTTATCGATTTAGAAGAAAATATTTTTTATATGTACTCTCTGAATTAGCAATAATAATTTAATTCTAGAATAAATTTAATTTAATTCTAGAATAAATTATTATTGACCTTGTAAGTTAGCATATCTACTCTTATATAATTATATAATTGATTTTACATATATATTTTGGAGTAATTTTACAGTTATAATTACATTTAGACAGGTATAAACATATTAATTTGAAAGTGGTTTTGTATCGAAAACTAGCGTCTTAGTGTAGTTTGAAATGTAACAAGAACTTTACTTAAGTTGTATGTAACTTGTTTGTGCACATCTTGTGAGTAACCTCATACGAACAAATTTTGACAGCGACGAGTTGTAAACTGTCACTAGTATTCTAGACTTAGTTCGTCTTTGCTTGTTTGGCGAATTCGTCCTAGAAACTTCTTAAATAGTTAAGTTCTCAAATGTATGCATTTCCCAAATATTATTAAGGTAGGATTTTAAAAATCGCTAGACTTCTCGTTATTCGTAGTCTCGGCAACTTTAATCTTGCTAGAAAGCAAAACTAGCACAATAGTATATATAAAGAGATTACCTTAAATAATATCTTATTTATGCTCATGCTCAGAATGTAATACTTTATTAACCCCCTACTATAAAGAGGGGTGTTATAAGTTTGACCTGTCGATCTGTGTATCTATCTGTGGCAAATTTGCGGCCAAACGCGTGAACGGATTTGAATGCTGTTATTTTTTTAAATCGAAAGCTATGCTCGTCGAGATGGTTCTTATCTATGTTTGATTGAAACAGAAATAGTTGTCTCCAAGATATTGACGTTTTATTCGTGCGGGGGAGAGGTTCTTATGCAATAATTAGCTGTTTGCGGTCAAACGCGTGGACGGATTTGAATGCGGTTTTTTTAATCAAAAGCTATGCTCGTCGAGATAGTTCTTCTTCATGTTTGATTGAAATAGAAATAGTAGTCTCTAAGATATTGACGTTTTATTCGTGCGGGGAAAAGTTTCTTATGCAATAATTAGCTACATATTCCCAGCGGCTTCACCCGCGCTATATAGGAAAATAAGTCTTGTTATGGAGGCCAAAAGGTTTTTACACTTACTGAGCTAAATACTTTATTAGAGATAGCTGTTGCCCGTGACGGCGTCTACGTAGACTGTAAAAATAAATTTATATGGCTTATGATCGTAGTCATAAATAATCAAGGGCAACAGCTAGTGATAATCCCTTAATAATAAATATATAATAATATAATAATCCCTTAATAATAAATCCCTTCATCATAGTGTTATTAGTGATTGTAAGTCATCTTCACTCTAAATGTTTATATTTATTAATAAAACCTACCTACCACCTACCCATATGAAAATGTCTTGAATCATGTTACTTAATACATTTATAATATATTACATTGTCGAAAGTTTCACGCGGATCCTTATTTTATTAAATATAATATATATATTTCTCGTATTAAATATAACAAAGGTTATATTACTTCAGAGGGATAACGTAGGATTCTTAAGGTAAAATATTTGATTAAATCGGTCCAGTAGTTTCGGAGCCCATTCAATTCAAACAAACAAACAAATCTTTCCTGTTTATAATATTAGGATAGATGAATAGAAATATTTAAACAATTAAAAATGTTGTCTGTAGGTTCATTTAGTACAATTTAGAAACCATTAACATAACTTTAAAAAGCAGAAAAAAAAAACAAAATTTAAAAACCTCCGATACAAAAAGACCTCTAAAAAGATAAAAATTATATTATTATGTACTTATTGAATTCGTTGCGTCGGGGGACCATTTACTAAAGGAAGAAATTAAAATGCAAGTAGGTTAACAAGGCAAATAAAGAAATTACGATATCGAATTGTATAGTCTAAGTCCTTCGTAAAATAGACACCATCGTCAACGTACGTACAACGGTCTCACGACGCGACGCAACGAATTCAATAAGTACCTACATAATAATATTATTTTTGTATCGGGGGTTTTTATTATATTAACTTATCAGATTTCATTTCTTCGGAGAGATAGCAACATCTATGTACATATGTCTTCTTGAAACATTAAAAAATATATATTTGCTAAAAGTTTTAAGGAAACTAAAACAAAAGTGAACTGAAAATAAACTAAAATTTATTTATTTGACGTTTCTGAATTATTATGGGTACAATTAATGTAAATTATTTTGTTATAATTTTATTGTATTGATATTGTATAAGTTAACACTTATATATAGAAGAATATAGAATGCACTTATGATGCATAAAAACTACTCAGCAATAGCATTTGCTAACCACCGCTGGCTACTTAGCACTTATTCAATTTTAAGTCAAAAGTAATTAAATTTTAGTTTAACGCATGAGTGTGCTTTTATGTGTGACACGAACAGCCACCCTTTCAGCTTATGTACGAATTATGCAGCTTTATGAGTCAGCTGAGAAAAGTAATTAAGGTTTCCTTCATAGACGAGTTTCTACAGCTCACTGTTAATTAATCATCCTAGCTGTCTCACTTCTTTGCTCACAGAAAGTTAATAGAGGTCGTTTTCAAGTTTTAATTAATCAGAAAAGAAAATATGTAACATTTTTTTTAAATATCTACTTGTATTATATACCAATTATTATTTCTAATGAAATAAACATTTATATTTAATAAACGAAACCTTTCGAAACCTTGTAAACGAAAACCAGAGTGTATAAAACAAAGAATTACACATATATTCTGGTGTTCATACATGACGTGTCTGAGAGTTCGTTTACAAGGGCTTATTTTAGGTTAGAACAAATTCACGCTCCATCGCCTTTCTTCATGGTGGATTCAAGCATCCTCACTAAATTGGGATAAGTGTTCACGTCACACGCTCAATAAGTTGGCTTTAAATAGCAGATTACTTTGGACTGTTCTACTGTTACTGGAATTTATTTTGGAGAAGTATGAACGTTATGTAATTTATTTTGGAACAGTAATGTTAAACCACTTTTAAAAAGTATAGGAATAATTAATAAACCTCAATAGACAGCATAGGGCGACGATATGGTTTCTCAGACGTTGCCGGTTCGAATTCTTCCCGTATTGTTTATTTTTACATTCTATATTGATTTAAATTTTCATTGACTTTCAACTTCCTACTCCTACTGACAGTTCCATATGACGTGCACAAGTGATCAGTTTCATTGATTTAGAATAGTAAGAAACAAAAAGAATAAAAAAGATATAATTATTTAAATTTATATAAATATAGAATGTAAAAAACCGATACGGGCAGGGATTCGAACCCGCGACTACTGGGAAACCGTCCCGTCGCTCTACCAACTGAGCTACCGTATCGCTGTCCGTCTCGGTGAATTAAGCATTCTATACGTGATCGTCTTTATCGGGACGGTGGTGGTGGTGGTGGACGGTGGTCTTTAGCTTAACATGGCTATACATGTTTAAAGATATTTTCAAAAGTAGATATAATTATTTAAAAAAAGAAATAAGATTATTAGAATTCGGTTTCTCGAACATATTAAGTATCGATATAATATTGTGTATTATAAATTCAAAACTTAATCAGCCTGAATCATTACTGTAAATAAATAATGGACACAGAGTTATAAAACATTTTTTTTTATTTTGGAAAACAATGGTCATGAACATTAAAATATTTTTTAAATCTTATCAAGACTCTAAGCGGAAAAAACCTGTAAATATGATTAGATTTTCGTACGTAATTATGATGACGTAGAAGAATTTATGGAATCCTTTCCTTGATATTGTGCCAATTTTCAGTATATCCGTTTTATACATAATTAATCTACGCTATATTATAATTTACAAAGATGTAATATGTTTTAAAAGAAATCTTTTTTTTTCATTTTGTTATACAATATAATAAATATAAATCAAAAGTTCAAAAGAATAGGTGTAATTTTATTTGTTTTTTTTTTTTGTTATGTGCTTTGTTTGTTTGTTTGGGCATGACGAAAAAAATGTTTATGGATTTCGATGTGATTGTATGATTACTGACCCGACCAACAATAAACCAAATAATTATCGCGCGTTAAAAATATAATGCAACAAGGTACTCGACAGATTTTTGTAAAAAGTGGTCTGTTTTAAGCTTAATTTTCTTCTAAATTAATTTGTAGTATGTTTTTAGTTTCTTTTTTTTATTGACAGTGTAAAACACAAAAGTTTCTTCTATAGTTAAAAAAAAATTAAAACTTATCTATTTACACACAAGAACTAATTGTTTTTTGTTCCATCGAGTTAAAGATGTGTGATAAATACCATGACATTTGTTGCTGAATTGTTTGTTTTGGGCGTAAATTAAATTAAATACATATTTAATCTTTCAATTAAGATAAAAATAACGTTGTTCCGTCCAAAGGTTGTAAGTGAGTCTACACTACATATATACATAAACTAGTTATTACTTTCAACAGAATTAAATGAACAAGTTAAGAAGTTTTAAGAAGATAAAGACGAAATATATGTCTTTTTATTATAAATATTGGTCGATTATTAAACTAAACAAACTAATGTGTAGTCCATTGAAATGTTACATTTTTAGGCCTTACCTTGCGTTTTTTAGAGGACGCAATTTTATTTTTTTAATGTGTAGGGGGGGTCAGTAGAAGCTTAAGTTCAAGTTTGTGGGGTCGCCACTCTTGTCCCACGGCCGCCATCTTGGAAAAACGGGTGCAAAGGGTTTTCGCTCTGTATCTCGTAAACTAGTTACCCTACAGAAAATTTAATCAAACATAAAATTTTGAAAATTAAATGTCCTACAATTTTATTTCTATTACTTTTTATCGTCAAGTGACCAACAAAAAAGTTATAAACAAAAATAAGTAATAATTTTGTAACAAATTTCCTTTTGGAGGTTATAACTTTTTTCAGTTCATTTTACAATAAAATGACATCACAGCAATTTTGTAGAGGGTTTTTCAACGAACAATTTCCTCTTTATACTTGTTTCATTTTAATTTATTTATCTAGGTTTTACAGCGCTCCAAACTTGAACGGATTCTCGAATGCTCATAGGAATGCAATAAAAACTAAAAATTAGACTTACTTTTCTATCTATATTTTTTTTATTCATACAATTTATTATGATCTTAACATTCCTATGCTATTATTAAACTATGTTTGACCCTTTTCCCCACTACAAAACTGATTTTACTGTCGACCAGGCTGAATCGGATGCAGATGCGGTCATCGTCCGTTGTGCGCTTGCTGCATCACAGTCATATGATTCGGTGACAATCATAGCAGAAGACATCGACATCCTTGTATTGCTGACGGCATTAGGAAGGAATCAAACTAATGTATTTTTTTAAAAACCTTCAAAAGGTACTCTAGATATACTCGGAAACTGTGGAAACGGGCTGCATCTTGTATGAGAAGAAGAGTGAAGAAAGATTAAATGCATTTTCATTCTCTGTCTTAGCAAATCGTTTGTATCGCAGAGTGTCTAAAGTATCGTTTTTATTTCCGCCATATAAAGAGATGAAAAAACGTTCGCCAACAACACTGAGTAACTATGACTCGACTTTTTCCCTCCAAAATAATTTAGTTCCACTTGCTAACTCTGGATGTTTCTGCAAAATTTTTATAAATTTGACTTTGCCCATGTTATACGCTGCTGACGTTGTGTCGCATCCTGAGAAGGCATGGAGAAACAGTAAAGTCTCAACTATTACGTCGTTATATTTAAAACAGACAGACAAACAGTACAATTGTTCGGACGTACGCCCTTTTGAAGGTTTTTTCAAAAAAATACATTAGTTTGATTCCTTCCTAATGCCGTCAGCAATACAAGGATGTCGATGTCTTCTGCTATGATTGTCACCGAATCATATGACTGTGATGCAGCAAGCGCACAACGGACGATGACCGCATCTGCATCCGATTCAGCCTGGTCGACAGTAAAATCAGTTTTGTAGTGGGGAAAAGGGTCAAACATAGTTTAATAATAGCATAGGAATGTTAAGATCATAATAAATTGTATGAATAAAAAAAATATAGATAGAAAAGTAAGTCTAATTTTTAGTTTTTATTGCATTCCTATGAGCATTCGAGAATCCGTTCAAGTTTGGAGCGCTGTAAAACCTAGATAAATAAATTAAAATGAAACAAGTATAAAGAGGAAATTGTTCGTTGAAAAACCCTCTACAAAATTGCTGTGATGTCATTTTATTGTAAAATGAACTGAAAAAAGTTATAACCTCCAAAAGGAAATTTGTTACAAAATTATTACTTATTTTTGTTTATAACTTTTTTGTTGGTCACTTGACGATAAAAAGTAATAGAAATAAAATTGTAGGACATTTAATTTTCAAAATTTTATGTTTGATTAAATTTTCTGTAGGGTAACTAGTTTACGAGATACAGAGCGAAAACCCTTTGCACCCGTTTTTCCAAGATGGCGGCCGTGGGACAAGAGTGGCGACCCCACAAACTTGAACTTAAGCTTCTACTGACCCCCCCTACACATTAAAAAAATAAAATTGCGTCCTCTAAAAAACGCAACCCCAAATGTAACTTTTCAATGGACTAGTGTATGAAGTTACCTTTTCAGTATTTAAATGTAGAAATAAACTTTAAAATAAATCTATGTGTCTCCTAACAAAGCATATTTTAGAAGTTTTGAAAGTTATAATTCTGAAAAGGAAGATAATTGTATGTAAAATAAATACGTACGTATATTCTTTGTATATATTTATTTAAGTATCTACGTCTTAGATGACAAACCCATTTGTTACACGTAGCGATAAGTCGGTTTCAATATTTCTTTTAACTGCTTGGGGAGTCATAGTTTGTAGAGTCTTTTTAATAAAACGTAACGAACAATTTGTATTTAAGTATGGAGTAATTGCATTTTTAAAATTAGATTTAGACTTATAAATATATTAATTGTAATTGAAATTAAGGAACTGTTATATATACTGTAATAAATTTATAATATGTACATCACAGACTAAACAAACGTTAAGTAAATCAAAATACTGAGGGTACAAAACTTTTAAGTTTACTTTGTTTACCTTTACCATATTTTATACACTAGATTTTCTGTTTGTTTAGTAATGATTTTTTTTTCTATTGTATAAAACATTTTTAATACTGTAATATAGTTTATACATTTATATATTAACATTATATAAAACTCATTTAAAGTTATTAAACTATATAACAAGTTAAACTAGTGTAACATAAATGTATTATATAGTTACTGTCATATTTTGTACTATAATTACTATTTTATAAAAAAAAAAACGGTATACTAGCAAAAACCGATAATACTTTATATTGTATTATGACTCATTTATTTATTAAATATTATAATATATATTAAAATTTACTCCTCGTGTGATAATTGTTACATATCTATATGTTAACTAATTATGTTGTTATTTCTTCGTAAAATGGTCTGTCATAAACCAGTTGCAAGTTCTTATGCGGTCTGAATTGACTAAAGTAGTACCATCCTCATACAAAAGATTAACATGAAAAGGCTATATAAGCTACATTCTCTATGGCAGATGAGACAGCCGGCTGCCTGAATATATCTTTTCCGTATATCCTAATCGAGATTTTGTATCTCCCCTTATCGCTCCACGCATTTCCAAATCTATTTTTTATTTTTGCAGACATTTTAAGTCAGGTTGATTGATACATTGCTCGCTTGGCCCCGCTATTATGAATAGTTGAATTTTTATTAAAAAATGTACAGTAAATATAATTCTTATTCGCAGTTCCTTTTAAGAATAATAAAATTATTCTACTATATATAATAAAAACAAAGACATGTAACATATAGAATAACCCTATAATATCTATTTGCTCTTATTTTCCATCCGCCTGAAGCGCCAAAATAATTAGTTTTTGAAGAGTAGAGCTTAATAGTTATTGCTCTGGGTAGTGCTTTAGTTTTTCAAAAGATTAATTTTAATTTTTCGTGTCTTCAAGAGAAGAGTGAATAGGTTGCTAGGGCTATGCGCCTTACCATCTAAGACTACATTCCACTTACCATCAGGTGGAATGTAGTCAAGCATTGCCCTAGATCGTATAAAAAAAAAAAGCTAAATATACATTTATTTAATTTAAACTAGAACAGAAATTAATTAAAAAGAAAGAAATAAATTATTATTATAAATAAGAAATTAATTTAAACTAGAACTCAAATTAACCTTAATTAATATAGGTTTTTATTGTTGCATTCAATTTTTAGGAAGTCTAAGTAGTTCTAGTTTTTTACTATGTAGTTGTACATTAATGCATAATAAATATCATATTTCTTGTCTAATTCTTGTAAAATATTAACTATTATATTTACGATAAGAATAAGAATTAAAAGCTTTTCGATGTCCTTAAAGAGGCTCCCGGCATGAGAACCCCTCCTTTTTAAACTCACAAAAACGATTTCAATAAATTTGTACAATGTTAAACAAAAAAAATATTTTATACCTGCATCGTTTATGAAATTTTTGCCTTTACAAACAAGTTAAGTATTTTTTAAATTAGAAAAGTACTTGTCGCGCGAAATAAAGTTTATATAAATGTTTTGGAAAAGATTATACTTAGTTACTATCCAAAAATATTCTTTTAAATTAATTACAGGCCTTTTATTATACATTTTTATTTGTAATTACTTCATCACCTCTTGCAGACAGCCTCTTTATATCAATCCCAACAACATTTATTTTACGACTTTTTAAAATTAATAGTTTTTAAAATTTAAATATTCCTATACAAAATGCATTTGTTGTCTCTGAACTGGCATTAACTCTGAGCGTCGGTATGGCGCCCGTGCGTTGACCTTTTAAGTACTTCATACAAAATACAGAGTAATAAGTAAGAGAGGGAGCAAACATTTTTTTGTTTCGTTTTTCTGATAAATATATATGGAATATTTGATAAATATCTTGTATGGAAGCTTAGCAATTTCTTTTATTTATTAATGTACAAAAAAATGGAGTTACTGACTTACTATTCTTACTTTAGTATTTTATTGGCAGATGTGAGCACAGGGACAATCATTTCGATTATACCATGAAAAGCACCCCACGCTTTTATTAATTGTTTTTTTCGTTTTTTTTTTTATTTTTTAACCATTGTTTTTTTTATTATTTATAAAAGCGTACATTTAGTTGTTTATTTCATATTAATAGGTATACAAATGCAACAAATCAAATTAATCTGAAAATTCAAAGTTGATCAAAATCAAGTTCAAAATTTCCGGTATAAGGACACATCCGAAGGTAATAAAAGCGTAATAATATTAAGCAATTATTCTTGATGGTCAACGAAAACTTGGTAAATTGGTCGAATTCAATCATTAACTTTCGATAAAATTCTGTAAGATACCTATTATTATTTTTAGGCACAAACTATTTAAAAAAAGCAATAGTAAAACTCTGTAAGATCTTTTCTTGTAGATATTCCCATGTGTGCCAAACCTTTGGTTCATTAGATAAACAAAAGCTATCGTATTATAAGAAACAATTTATTTTTCCGATATAAACATACTAGTGGTTTACAATCCATTTTGATAAGATATAAAACATATCATTATCTTCAAGAAAAATGTATTCCATTGAATGTTTCAGAAGTTCAATAAGAGCTTGTGCTTATGCAGGGTGCACGCTTCACTGGTTTCTTAACTACAAAATACACTCACGACGTGTCTTGAGTGCACTCAGCAGGAATCCCGAGCACTAACATTATTCCATGTTATAGAAAAATTATATTATTCTATGTAAAGTATCCGAAGACAATTTTTTTTTTCAATAATTTCAATCCAGTTGATATTGATAGTTCTTAATCTTTTGCGTCAAACAAATGTGTTGATTGAGGAGGACTCGTCAATGACAATGACGTTTAATTTGAAGAAATTCTGACCAATACACACGAGATAGCTCAAGAAGACCTATATGATTTAGTTTTGAAGATTAGAAGTTTTTTTTTAACAAAAAGATTATATGACATATCACTGGTAAACTAAACATAATTTGTTCTATTACACCCAATTTTAAAAATAAGTGAAGTGTCTTCAGTAAAAAGTAAAATGTCACATATGTCTTTTACGAGAAAGGGGAGTTTAAAGTAAAAATAAAAAGGAGCCAAGAACAGATTCTTGTTTTACATTTTTATGTGAGAACCAGCCGATTTAGAATTATTTACATCAACCATCTGGAATCTATGATTAAAGTAATTGCTAATATTGAAAATTTGTCCCGAGAGCTGTGTTATAAGTCTAGTATTATGCAAAGATAAAAAGCCGCATTACGCAATTAGAGAGAGATTTGCGTTTTACGTTACGTTCTCTGTACAAAAGTTATATATTGTCTAAGAGCGTCTATTACTTAGATCTATTTGGGATACATTCTACAAGTCGCTGATATAAACCAATACTAACAATTTTCTGAACATATATTATGTATTATGAGTACCCTTATCCATTTCGTAAATAAAACGAGGTCACAAAATACATCGTCTACGATAAAATTAAAGTTTAAGTACCTTTTAGGTAAACACTTTTACCGAAATATAAATATTCGTTGAATATTATGTTGATGTTTGTAGATGTCACAAATATAATAAAATAAAATACATTGTTACGTGACTTTCTTAGAAAAAATAATCTTTACCGAAAGTAATTTTATCTAAATACTGCCTATGTCTACTATAACATACAATATTCAACATATTTCTGAAAGGTAGCTTGCATAAAAAAAATAAAAATCCTAATTAATAACTATTACTTTGGATTCTAATGGATATGTCATGACAAAAAATATTATTTAATTATTTTAAATTATTCCAAGTGATTCTAGAATATAAATGTTCAAAATTAATATACGGCATGTAAGTCTCAGCTACATTGCTAAAAAAATGATGCTATTGGTTCTTGAAGCATGGAACTACTTAAGTTTTTTCTAGTAAAACTGCTGCTTTTAGCTTTAGAATAATATTTAAAAACCATAAAAAAAACGTATAGGTAGATAGTTAGGATTCAGATTATTAACATTTTTTATAAATTTAACAAAAATGGAATTTAATGATTATTGTATATATCGCTGTTAATATATATCTATTTTCTTTACGGGATATGTAAAATTTAATATAATATTTAACCTCAATCAATCAATTTCGTGAGATTAAATTATTCTATTCTATTAGCGAATCAGGTTTTTTTTTTAATTGTAACGTTGTTTGACTTTATTTTATTTTGAGGCTTTTCTGCGGTGGATGTAATTTTACGAACACGTAGGTTTGGCGAATGTCATTTTATATGAAGTAAATTATGTCATGGATTATATTTACAAGAAATTATAAATATAAATATAAATTTAGTCGACGTATGTGCCAACTATAAAGATTTTTGTAAATTCTAACCAATGACATCAAACTTGCGATTATATTTAATTAATGATGTTGTAAAGATATAACAATCAAATTATTTTAAAAATAAAGTCATTATAATTATAAACTCAATAAATATAAAATGACAAGTCATCAACAGAGCATATAAAAAAAATATATGATTTAATTTTTCATGAAACTCGACAGGCAGTTAAGAGGAATTGAAAATATATTTACAATGTAAGTCAACTCATAGTTCTCGGAAGCGAGATTTCTATATTATACACAGCTACACCCAACATAATTAGTTAGAAGAATAATTATCCATACCAGCGAGTAAAACAGGTGCACAACAACAACACTACAATGTGCACAACGAGCATTTGGAGCGAAAGCACACTCGTCTGTTGTAGTGGCTTTGTTACTTCCAGACTAGCAGGTTAATGCACTGCGCATTACCGCGACAACAGTTTGCTGAGTTTAAAATATCTGTCAGGAATATCTAGTTTAAACTATTTCCCTATAAATAATAAACCATCGATATTATCATCATATCTTAGATTAAAATTTATATTTATTTAGTTTATAATCTACTCATCGTCTTGAAACATAATTAATTTCGATACTTTCCATGAATTATCTCATATTATCTCTTGAATGATGTATAGGTAAATAATGCCTCCGACGTAAACGAATTGATATATTATGTTAATATTGTTGAAAGAAAAGTCATTTCTGTCTATTTTTTCTACAAAATAAAAGATGTACATTACATACAACTTTTGTGGCTGGTCCAGTGGCATATTCAGATCATTGACTTCTATTGAAACTTCTATTGGATTTGTAGGACGCATTCGCCTAAAGCAACAAGAGCGTGTCATCCCTAAACAATTTTGCGATTTATTTAAATAATTTATTTTATTACGGTTATACAAGTTTTATCTACCTATATAAAAAAAATTGGTTCCGCATTCCGTATTTTTAAAATAATAGCTAATGATGGGCTAATTTTTAAAATGAGTTGCCGTAGTGGTGTCTATAGTTTTTTTTATACCACCTCAACTCCGACCAAAAGTGAAAAATGAGTAAAAATGTTAACAAAAAGATAATTTTAAAACTTATTGAGTAAAAACTACTCATGTTCTGGTAATATTTGGCTTTGTAATAAAAAAATAATTGATAGTAACCAACATAATTTGTTCAAATTCAAATACTTGTAAGTAGGACTATAATTAAATCAATATTATAAATCCAGAAGAATACTATGTATTATATTACACACAGAGAGAATGATCCAAATTCATTTTAATGCTTCTTTAGTGGTAAAGGTATCTCATATTTTTCAAGGATACCATGAAATTTACCGAAAGATATTTTGTAATTGTTACAAAACGAACGAAGTTTATTGCTGTATTTTTCCGTATTTTTAAAAATACATGTTAAAACAATTAATTATATTATATTATTTATGTAATATATATGTCGTAGATAAACATTGTTATATCCAAACTTTTAACTCTCAACATCTACGAATATTATTTGACTCGTTATGAAGAATATAATAATGGTAATAAATATTATTATTTGATTGAAGAACTCCGTGCCCGTGCTTTCTTAGTGTCAGCATTTTGCTTTGTTAACATTCCTTCATTTTAATTCTTATAAGCGGTAAATTGTAGCATGCTGGAGCGCTACACTACATCTTCTGACATAAATACATATAAATCCACTCAAAGAAAAATTGATTTATAGATAATGGCTTTATTATTATTTTCTTTTATTTGTTTATAAACATGATATTTTCAATTATAATCTTTACTGCAAAGTTAAAAACATTGTTTAAGCTTTTCGAAAGAAGCCTTATAAACGCCATTACCATCCCGATAAGGATTACCAAACACAGAATTCTCAATTCACCGAAGCGAAGAGCGATAAATTAGCTCAATTGGTAGAGCGACGGGACGGTTTTCCAGAGTAAGTAAGTTCAAATCTTCCGTATCGGTTTATTTTTATTCTATATTTATTTAAAACTTTCTATTATATACAACTCTCTGTCTCTAGTAGTCCTAATAGTCTCATATTTAAAATATGCATGATAAATCCATTACTTTTAGTATTAAATTCCCACCTCCTTGTCAGTTTTTTTATACTCTAAACGTCACCACTTTATACAATAATAATAGTTATAAAACTGGTTTTACATTAGTTTTAATACAAAAGTTCTTTTCTAAGAAGGTTTCAGGTCAATTTTGCTGAAATTTTAATGTTAATACCGAAATCACGGACTAATTTTGCATTCTGTAGTATAGTTGTAGTATAGTAGGTATGATAAGTTATCGATGCACTGACGATTACATGTAAATACATTCCTAAACTGTTACTACAATAATCTATAATATATATATATATATCATTTATATGTAATTGAGACGCTTTTTCATTTAAGAGTACTGTGGCTGTAGTATATATATATATATATCTCTTAAATGAAAAAGCGTCTCAATTACATATAAATGAAGAGCGCAGTAAAGTCTGTACTGTTATAATAAGCTGACTACGTAGCGCTCAGAGTGCTTGCTATGTTATGCATGCTTTTAAATGTCCAGGTACTATAAAACATAAATATTTGTGTCGCAAACAGAATATTAAGAAACAGAATGCCAGTATACCTTACAACTACCGTGTACAAAGAATTACGTTTTTATTGTCTGTTTACAAAGAAGTTTAGAGTGAGTTTAAATAATACTAAACACATTTCTATTGTTATTTTTTTTGTATATATGCCACAAGAAAAAGAAACAAGTAGTTTTATTTATAATATTGTTTCGAAATGTAAGTTCTAGCATATAAATCGGAGCGAATAATCTGTTATCGGTTGGAATAATGTTTCTTCTAGCGTGGGCTGACACATCGCTATCCATATCATATTTTACCCTTTAGGTGATGTTGGGTGTAACTTTAGGCAAAATATATTGGCAATGCTATAAATGTAAAATCAATATCTAAATAGATCTAATATACAAGTGGTCGAGTAAACCAAATGACACATATATGAAATGTACACTGAGGAAAGGTGCAACAAAGATTATTGAGTACAATACTATATCTTATTTTTATATACTATGATTGTGTCATGAATCAAACGAAACGAAATTCGGATGTGTGTAATATGTATGAGTATTATATGTTTGTTTAGTAAAAAATATGTTCAAGATAATTTGCATATTAACAATCTGCTGAAGCCCGGTATCTATGGATATGCAGACGACAGCACAGTTGTAGAAGGATATCTGCCAAGTACTCGGGCTAGTAGAGATGAAGCCCAGTCTGAAAGAGAAGTAATGGTGTAACGTTTGCATGACAAACTTCAGGCAGTCTCCGCATGGGGCTTTGTCAATCTTGTCAAATTAAACGTCGCCAAAAAGCAGACGTGTTTAATCACCACCAAAAAAGAAAGAGCCCTTTCACTTTGGCTCCTACTTTCCAGAATGTATCCTTGGAATACAGTGACCGGCTTCAGTTGTCAGGCTTAGAGATTTCCTCGAACCTCAACTTTGGTCGGTTCATTGAGTCCAGAGCAAGAGCAGCAGCAGCAAAGCAGCGTTCTTGTGAAGGTTCGGCAGTACATTACACCGGGACAGCTTCTTGTTTTATACAAAGCACAGATCCGGTCGTGTGTAAAGTACTGTGGCCACATATTTGCTGGTGCCGCAAAGTCTCATCTTGCGGTTCTGGACTCAATTGAGAGGCGAGTAAAGAAGCTTATAGGCGATCCCGAATTGGTCGAAGCCAACCTCTAAATAGTTCTCCAATAAGTAATATATTAATATGTTCTAGACATTTAATGTACAAATAAAATGTGGATTAGACTTTCGCACAAAGTTTGCTTTAAGATATGTTAATGTTAAAATAATAATAATTGGCTAAAAAACAATAGTTTTTAACAAGTTCTGGATATAATCCGAAGTTACAAAATATCCGATTTGCTATACATAATTTCTTTGTTTTTAACCTCTGACCCAAAAATAGGGGTATTAGAAGTTTATATTGTTTGTATTATAAGTTACCAATATCCTGCATATATCGGTCAACAAACACAAATCTTTGAGTACTACGACCCATATGATGCAATAAAGTATTAAAAATAATATTATGAGTTCTATAAATTAAAAAGTCGGGTACCGTTCTTTCAACCATACTAATCACGCTAATATTTTATTATGGGCCTTTAAATCGGTTATCGTACTAAATAAAAGTTCGGTTAGGAAACATTCTTTGCTTTTTAAGATTAACGACAAAAAACGAGGTTGCGAAAACGTGTCTACAAGTGCGGAAATTGCCAAAACTTCGTGTCAAAGCCCAAAATTTTCTTGTTCTTAACGTCCTCGGAAATGAACGATGACTCTGTTAAAAGGGGTAAAGAAATAAAGAACTAATGTTTTTGGTGTTACGAGTTTTATAACAACCTAAAAAAATATTTTTTTTTACTTTTGGATTTACCTAAGAGGTTAGTTGACGATAGGACCTGTTACCCATTACCGTCATAAGTTCATTTGAATTTATATAATTGCAGTTTTCATGAAGCTATATCCTAACTAATTATTTTAGAAATTTCCGTTAGAAATTATTAAGAGATATTATATTAATATAAAAACCGTGGCTTATATTCACAAGTCTTTTCCAATACTGTAGTAATTAGTGCGTGCTGTTGACACTGTTGCATGTATTTTTAATTTGCGCCTGTCATAGATTGTAGGGTACCGTTCAATTCATTCGAGCATGCTCGTACACTACGTGACAAGCCTGACAACTTCCGAGATAAAAGATTAATAAAATCCTTTCTGATATTATAAGCGAAAATGCTATGTATTCATAAGAAAACTATTTGCATTTAAAATCGAAATATATCATTAAAATATTATCTCTTATGTTCATAAAATTACTGTTATAAATTAGTAAATATTTTGAAGTTATTCTTTAGTTGCTCCTCATTAAAACGTAGCAAGTATGCAATATGTTGACTTCTAATCACTTAATCAAAATATATGTTAATTATTTGCATCTAATAAAATGAATAAAATCATAAATTATGCTTACATAAAAAAAAATACTTGATTTTATTTTATGATTCAGTTTTGCACGTAACAGTTTTCGTAAATGACGACCTCCGGCCCCCAATATATCTTTCGTAGCTAGACGCAGAAATCACGGCGGTTCGTGCGCTTGATTAAGCTTTTTTTTCATTGCGCTCCATTAACAAAATAAGTTGCCATATGTACCAGGTACATTATGTCAGCAATTTTTCCTTGTCACCGTTAATAGGCCAGTTCCTCAAGGAGTCAAGACAATCTTTACATTGAAATTGCTTATTCCATTAATGTTCACTTAAATGGTTAATTATTAAAGATTATGAATTATTATTTTTGCACCCTAAAAATGTTATGAAATCAGAATGATGAGTCAATACTGATACCATCTCTTTTTAAACATTGGGTGGTTTTTTCTTAAAATCCTTAATTTTGAATCGGCTTAAGAGGATTTTATATACAGCGTTAATAAAGTAAACGAGTGCAAGCACTCTGCTTCTAGACTACCATCTAATTAACGTAACTAATTATATTATCTTGGCTTCGACGGAGAAAATTTGCAAATTATTTTGAACCATAATTAAAATTACCGCTCGAAGTCTTCTTGGGCTACTAAATGACCCATGATTTAAAAAAAAAACTAGTGTAATCGTATCAAAGTATTATATTAACCTGTTTGATTCAATTAACTAACATACGTTAAAAATTATTCACATTGTTATTTGCAAGAAGACGAAATAGATCTTTGTTACACTATATTTTATACCTTATTTAAACATCTAATAACAATAAATTTAAAATAAAAAAAAAACTAGCTAAAAATTCCAAAAGAACGATAGCTGCTTCCTTGAATAGCTGGAATAGAATTCTTTGAGTGAATATGACCCAACGATATTGATCTTTTTATTTATTTTTCTAATTATGGCAAAAGCCTTATTAATTTAATTGATTTGTAAATGACCATTGTATCAATGCTCTTGACTGTTGGCTGACTCAATGACTGTTGGCTTAAAATATTTATTAATTGTATTTTATAAAAATCAAAGTATTTTTAAACGAAAATTATGCCTGTTTAATTTCATTTCCATTTTTCATTTTCTTTATGTATCGATAGGTGTTTAGAATATATTATTGATTTATAGACTAGTAACAAAATACACATAAAACAAAAAACTTACCCTACTTAACTATATAAGAATTATCAATTATCAAGTTTTTTAATTTTTTCCTATCTTAAATTTATATAAATATAGAAAGAAAAATAATCCGATACGGACAGGGACCGATCGAACCTGCGACTACTGGGAAACCGTCCCGTCGCTCTACCAACTGAGCCACCGTAAAACAGTTTAAAAATACTATAACTGCCCAATATAAATCCCCACTTTTTTGTGAACGTCATGCACTACTAATGTTTTATTTTGAAAAATTTATGAATCTCAATTTTTAATAGGAAACATTTTAAGAACATGTTTTGGTTTATCCAATCCAGATAGCAAATAGGGATTAATTATTTATTCTCATAGCAACAGGCCTGTCGAAACGCAAACATAGTGTAGCAAATGCAAAACCGCAATCCTCAAGAGATTCAATCTACTAACTAACCCAGAACAGCTTTGTTCTTTTGTCACATTCTGAAAATTACTATTTTATATTGTCTTGGACGCAGTATAATAAACTTAATGACATATCCGCGATTACAAAGATGTCTCTGGCGATTTTTTAAAATATATTTAATGATTTTTTAAATTATAATTAAAACATATGAATAGTTTATAAGACAAAATATTAGAAGATCGATAGCTCCGACCTCCAAATAAAAAAAACAAAACAATATACAAGTAAATTGCCAAGGCAAATAACGAAATAACGAATTCAATTGTACCTATAGTCTAAGTCCTCATTAATAACTTCCGAAAAGTTAGTGAAACAGACACCACATGCAACGGTCCCTCGACGCAATGACTTCAATAAGTACCTAATAATAATATTTTTATTCTTTTTAGAGGTGTTTTTGAAAATGGTAATTTTTGACTACATATTGTATGGACAAAAAATTATGTTCATAAGCAAACCCATCCAGGAGCCTATTGAAATGAAGGGCGGTAGAGAGCGATTTTATAAAATAAAATTTTAATTATGACTGGATGTTGCCCGTGACTCCGTCCACGTTGACTGTAAAAATATTTTTTTATTTGGTTAGGAACATAAGGAACATTAATAATATTTTTACTGTCTATGTGGATAAAGTTGCGGGTAACAGCTGCATTATAAGTATATGAATTGATTTTAAAAACTAACCTACTAACATTGTTATTGTTATCAGTATGATTTATATTTCTGAGGACGATATAATACGCTCATTAATACCGTTCCTTTGTAATCGAAGATCTTATAAGAGCAAGATTAGTAAACTTTATATCATAACAAATTTAAATGTTACGATCATCTTAAATAATGTTTAAATTAATTATAAAAAAAAATACATAAGACATTATCAATGAATAAATAAATTACAAATTAAGTAAACATACCGAATATGAATTTACTTTCATTTTGAAATTTCTCCGAAAACTAGCAATGAATTAAGTATAAAAAGCCAAATTTTTGAGATTTATTTTTAATATGATATTATGCAGACAAAGTCGCTAGCAACAACTAATTAAAGAAAAGTTTTTAAAGCACCAATTTGAAGTTAAATTTAAGCGTTTAGCCATTAAATTTATTTAAGTTAAGTGTTTTTTTACACTAATAAATACAAAAATGTTCGTCTATTCTATTTTTAAAAATTAACTTAATTTGTTTAAGCATTCCGATATAAATCAGAATCAGATCAGATATAGAACGCTTAATTCATCGAGACGGGTAGCGATACGGTAATTCAATTGATAGAACGACGGGGCTGTCCAGAGGTCGCGGGTTTGACCCCCTGTCGGTATCGGTTTATTTTTCATTCTATATTTATCAAAACATTAAAAAAGGTTAGATATTCTCAAGTATTCTTGCTTATATATCTTTGAAAATGAATTTGTTTGAAGGTTATTAGAGAAGCGCTATTCATTATATTTTCAGAGTTACGAAAGTGAGTAAGAGGCAACTTTTAATAATGTAGGGTGGTTGGCAAGGATGCCATTTGCTTCCATTCATCTCTCCCCTTTCCGGTGGCCGCAATTAAAACGACGTCTTGTTCCGGCAATTAAAAACTTATAAAGTATCGACAAACAACTCGAATCAGAATATGTTTTAGAATTGCACATTTAATAACTGGAATCAAAATTATGCAATGCTAATTATTGAAATTAATTATTAAAATTTAATTCTGAAAAACTTCCCTTTATTCAAGTTTATTGAAAGTGAAATCAGTCCTCCATGCGTCAAACGGTCATTAAAGAACTTTGATAAGAATCGTAAGACGTCTGAAACAGTCGCGTGTGCTTAATTTAATCACAAC
Source organism: Napeogenes inachia (assembly GCA_959347355.1). NCBI lineage: Eukaryota > Metazoa > Arthropoda > Insecta > Lepidoptera > Nymphalidae > Napeogenes > Napeogenes inachia. The sequence goes on from OY365795.1 coordinate 19,765,500, forward strand.
TATACTCAAAATTCATTACCGGTACCTAATAGTCACATTTCAAAAACATTGTTTTTATAATGCAAATAACACGTGGGGTTGGAGCAAGGCAAATTGCGTGATAGCGCGTGCTGAGCACTACCGCAGTTACAATGGTTTCGCTATTGAATACTGATGAAACCTTTGGGTTAACTATAACTGTTGCTGTAACAATGAATTAAGATATTAATTATCGTACGCTCTTATATATTTTATTATTAAATGAAATATAATTATTGATTTTATAAAGAATATAAATGCTAAATAAGCTTTATAAGTAAAAAGCTCCACCCACCAGCAATAAATCCTCACATTATTCACTTTACTTAACGCTTTTCGCATTTTACTTTGTTGACTTCAATCATTATCCTCAATGGCAGACCTCTTCAACTCGAGGATGAATGATTTTCAACAGAATCTACAGAAGAGCTCTTCACCAGGAGGAATATCATTTTTGATGGCAGAATTTAATAGTTATAAACGTTTTATTTTAATAACTTTAAACAAATGTTTACAAAAGCAGGTGGAGTTTCTAAGCCGTGAACTGGATCGCCAAGGCATGCGCACGCGTCGGAAGATGTTATTAATTCACGGAGACCCGGAAGACAAAGATGAAGTTTTCACATCTCAAATCATAAAAATTATGACAGACCACCTTAACCTGCCAAATTTTTTTTTAACAAAAACATTTTAATTCATAAGAAACAAATTTTAAATAAACAAATAATATTTATTTTATACATACTGTTAAGTTTTAGCTTTTCTATTTAATTTGCTTTGTTTTATTATAACCATTTATACGGTAGTTTAATTGGTAGAGGGCAGAGGCGGTTTCCCAGAGGCCGCGGTTTCGAACCCCAAATAGTAATCCTTCCCTCTTTGATTTATCTATTGTTTCTTCTGTTGATCACTTCAAATTGCAGGGCAATACTCTGCTTTGGAATTTTCTTATCACCTTTTCTATCTCTTATAGAACATTAAAAGCTTCTGCAGCGCTAATTTGGTGGAATTCGCTTACACCTGTTATTAAAAACTACAAGAAAAGAAGCACAAGAAAAGAAGGGCAAAGGCAAATTAGGTGCATGACCTGAGTGATAAGGATAAATATATTATAATTCAGAATCGATGAAACAAACTGTGTAGAGACAAACAACACCGCCATATTTATAAATCCATCACAGAAGAGAAAGACTCCGTAAAAGAGTGGCATTTATTTCAATCAATCATTATTAAGAATAAACGACCAGTAAGTTTTTAAGGTTCGTTTCTTAAGGAATTGTATTATAGATAAATTATAGACATATAAAGATTGTTTTGAGAATTATACTGTAGACAGATTAAATAAGATATATTGTTTTGCGAATTTTATTGTAGACAGATATATTATTTTAAGAATTGTATTGCGTAGTAGGAATCAAATGGTATTGGATATTTTTTTATTATTGTTAGCTTTTATACATGTAGTAGTTTGGTTTTGACAAAAATAAAGATGTAATTTGTTGATTTGACTACAACAATTGAATGTCTGTATAGAAGTTTAATTGATAAAATAAATGTAATATTGGATACTGATTTGACTAAGAATAAGAAGTATATAAATCGCAGCTCGGTTAAGAAAAGGCATTGTGTGAAATTGGGAGTACAAGTTGTGGGGTGGTATTATTGTGATAAAAGTGTAACAGTTATAATAAACCGCTGAGTGTGAGATCGAGAAACTAAGTTGTGTAACAGTGATAATTAAGTGTTTAAATGGTAAACAGTTTAGTGTATTTGTGAACAGTGTCATAAAGTGCTTTAAAGAATAGAACGACTGTCGTTGGCGATTCTTTGCGGTAAGAGAGATCTAATAGTTCAGAAGTGGGATTCACTCGGGCATTAAAACCACAAACTACCTACAAGATAAGTTTATTGAAGCTACAAAATCACATCAAGCAAAAAAATGAAGTGATATTATTATTTGAAACGCACACTACAAGATAATAACAATGAAGTTCCAGAATCAATACAATCAATCAATAGTTGATAATCAATGGTTGTAAATCAATCAAGTTAAATTTGTTATCTCAAAACTTCAAAATTGAGATCACCCACGTATCAAGAAAATCGAGTGAAAATACCTATTTAATCGCTTATGCAAGTCGTTTATTAGATTATGTGACAAACCATTGGAAGAATTCTACGAAAGAAGGAATCGTTGCTAATGAAGAAAGAAGGAAATGAGAAATTATGGCGGTGACAACGCGGCGCGAATGGCGGTAATGGCGCGGTGTGAATGGCGGTAATGGCGCGGCGCGGATGGCGATGAAGGCGCAGCGCGGTTGGCGCTGATGGTGTCGATGTTGCTGATGGTGTTCATGGTGTTGATGGCGGTCGTGGCGATGGCAGCTATGGTAGCGGTGCTGGCATGGCACGTGGCGAGCAACACGTTGATGTCTGCGCAATTTATCCATCATCGATCACGTCACAGCCTAAAGGTGATTCGTTTCGATTTACATCCAATTTTTGCATTAAATACTCGCTAGTTAAAGAAAATTAAGCGATTAAATATAGTGGTAAGCACTTTATTATTATTGTTGAGATAACTAGTATTGAGATTAGCGATCAACCTTCACGATCTTGTTTTTTTAATTTTTACTGATAATTATTTCACTTTAACTTGACGTATTTTGTTACGTATTATGATAAGGCGCGAAATTATTTTATCCCGGATTTTCGTAAACGTGAGTGTTTGTTTTAAACTTGGAAAACAATGTTTTAAACTTTTGTTTTAAATAACTTCGTTTTAAATTCGGTATTTTTAGCTATTATTTGTGCTTATTTATGTATTAACTCAATATATTTAATATGTAGAATATAGTAAGATGATAAAAGTAATTACTTTGAATTGTTTTCTAAAAAGTATTTTATGTGGATGAGGGTTTTGTTGTCTGATCACTCACATGAGGCCGATAAGCCAACTTCCGAGTAGTATTTGGTACATTGAGGATATTGAACTGACTATGACTAGTGACATCAAATGCTCACATAAGGCCGATAAGCCAAATGATGAGTGTAGCATTTGAGGTATAGGGACATCAAGCGCTCACATGAGGCCGATAAGCCAATTTTTGAGTAGCGTTTGAGAAGATCAAATACTCGCATGAGGCCGATAAGCCAACTTCTGAGTAGTATTTGGTACATTGAGGATATTGAACTGACTATGACTATGATTATGATTTATGAGGCAAAATTTTTGTGTCCAGTAGATTTTTATTTTTTTGAATGAGACTGCTGAGCCAGATTGAACACGTAATCAGACAACTTATACCAATTGATTATTATAGTTGAAATTGTTAAGTCTATAAATTTCAAAACATTCTCTAAATTGGAGGACCAATTATTTATATATGATGGCCGAAAAATGTATAAATATTAATGTATCATAATGTATAGACTTTAGATTAGATTTTGTGAATTTATAATTATAATAATTAGATTTACAAATTACTTCAGAATTAATATTGTAAGTAAATGGTTTTTGATAACGAGCGGACTCGTTATGTTTAGGATGGCCGAGTTGTTAGCTTTTATACATGTAGTAGTTTGGTTTTGACAAAAATAAAGATGTAATTTGTTGATTTGACTAAAACAATTGAATGTCTGTATAGAAGTTTAATTGATAAAATAAATGTAATATTGGATACTGATTTGACTAAGAATAAGAAGTATATAAATCGCAGCTCGGTTAAGAAAAGGCATTGTGTGAAATTGGGAGTACAAGTTGTGGGGTGGTATTATTGTGATAAAAGTGTAACAGTTATAATAAACCGCTGAGTGTGAGATCGAGAAACTAAGTTGTGTAACAGTGATAATTAAGTGTTTAAATGGTAAACAGTTTAGTGTATTTGTGAACAGTGTCATAAAGTGCTTTAAAGAATAGAACGACTGTCGTTGGCGATTCTTTGCGGTAAGAGAGATCTAATATTATATTGGATATTCAGATTGCAGCGGTAAAGGATACCAAATAGAAGCCTTTTATATTTTTGTAATATTATAGTTAAAATTTACGTTTGGCTATCTATCGGGATTTGATTATTTTTGTAAGTTTTATATTTAATTATCTGAAAAATATTACTTTGTAAATTAACTGTGACAAAAGGACATATTATCATATTTTGCAATTGCGCCAGTAATTTTTTTTTTAATTTTATGGCTTTGCCCTTCTTTTCTTGTAGTTTTTAATAGCAGGTGTAAGCAAAGGCGCACGTAGATTTTATAACAAACTATGAGCATATGCATATCGTAGAGAGTGTTCAGTGAAATATTTAGTAGATGTACTTTTTCATCCACATATCAAGAGCTTAAAACATTCGACCAATCAGTCTTAGGTACATCCTCATGCAACCGTGCGAAATCCATCCCACCAAAATAGCGCTGCAGAAGCTTTTAATGTTCTATAAGAGATAGAAAAGGTGATAAGAAAATTCCAAAGCAGAGTACTTACCATAACAACTATTACATATTTCATGTAAAAATAAAAATTTCCTGAGGAAATTATAAAAGTTAATGTTGAGGTTAATGATATAATGGGATATTGTGGTTATAACATTTGACATTTATTTTATAATTTGGTTACATAATTTTAGTTCCTATAAATGAATATTCAGAGAATGTTCAGAGAAATTCAAGGATTTAGATAATAAAAGTCACAGATATATCTAGGTTATATATTATTATATATATATATATATATATATATATATAAAAGTGTAACGGAGTTATCGTGTCGCTTGAGTTGAAGTAAAAGTGACTAAAATTTATTATATTTATAAAAAAGATTAAAAACTTTATCACAAGTTTAAAACAATTTAAGATTTTTTTATGGAGCAGCCATAAATATACCGAGAGTGTACTGACATTTTGCCGGTGTATAGACAATACTTTTTAAACAAAATATAATTGCTTTATCATTAGTTCCTGACAAAGAACTCAAAATAATAGTTTTTAAATTTTTTCTGCTTGCTATATGCTATATATGTGTATACTCTAATATAATGGAAGAACGATCAAATGGATTATCATATTAATAACACATTTCCCCGGCCTACATATAAATTGCTTTTTATCCCATAAATTAATATATTATAACAGGTAAACACAAAAAATAATTTTGGATCACAAAACAAAAAACAATACTTTACAGACTTTAAAGAATTGAAGCAGAGTGTTTACCTATTATTAACTCCCGACGCAAAAAGAGGGGTATTATAAGTTTGACCTGTCAATGTGTGTACCTGTGTATCTGTGTGTCTGTCTGTGGCAATATAACATCCAAACGCGTGGATGGATTTGATTGCGGATTTTTTTTAATCTAAAGCCTGGTAAGTCGAAATAATTCTTAGCTATGTTTGGCTAAAATAGAATCAGTCATCTCCAAGAAATTGAGGTTTTATCGATGCGGGTAAAAGATTCTAATGCAATATTAATAGAAATACTTAAGCAAGTGAACATTTAAGTGTCCGAAGGTTCATATAGTACAATAATGAATCAGTAACATAACTTTAAAAAGTAGAAAAAAAAAATTAAAAAACCCCCAATACAAAAGGAACTCTAAAAATAATAAAAATAATATTATTATATACTTATTGAAGTCATTGCGTCGGGGAACCGCTTAATAAAAGAAGAAATTGAAATGCAAGTAAGTTACGAAGGCAAATAAAAAAAATACGATTTCGAATCGTATAGTCTAAGTCCTCGTAATTTCGTAAACTAGACAACATTGTCAATGTACGTACAACGGTTCCCCGACGCAACTACTTGAATAAGTATACTTATAATAATATTTTTTTTATTCTTTTAAGAGGTCTTTCTGTTTCAAGGGTCTTTATAATTTTAATTAAATGTTTTCCATTCAAATAGAAAATTCTTTTTATCCCGGAATCTTTACTACATTTTAAATGAAACCACGAAACATGCTTTGGACTACAATAACATTTCATTAAAATTACTAGATAGATCTTATGAAATGTTTTGTGGTATTAGTATATTATCCAAATCAATTTGTAGAATGCTTTTAACTTCAAAAAAATCTCATTATTATTGGAAAACCCGAAAATTAATTTCGGTATAATTTAATTAGTAAGTGATTATAAATAATATGCAATCAATTAAAATTATTTTAATATCTGCTATAACAATATGCTTATTATTAAAGTCTATCTATAAAAAAACACAAACTCGAACAAAAATGCTCATAAAGCTCATGTAAAACTTGTGGTTATAAAAGCTCGTAACGAGCTTTCAAGGTGTAAATATTTTTTTCTAACCCTCATTAACATTGACGTATTACGTATTATAAAGCAATTTTCTCGCATTTTCATAAACAAAATGCTTTTTCCAACGCTATTATGACTTTTAACGTAAACGGTTACAGAAATAACATAGAAAAGCTTCGTTTCCGAAAATGTATTATGATATAATATGGTTATTGAAGTATTTTTAAGCATAATAACATATATTTAAGGCTATAACACACTGTTTTATTGTATAAATTAAAAATATACACATGGATTCGTGTTTTCTTCAAAAATAAAGTAATAATAAATGTCCTGCAAAATATTATAGTACCTACCTCGATTTAACTCGCGTATAATAACATTTTAAATTTAACCCAACGTTTACAATACTTAACAAGTACTACATTTTACAATTTTCGTATACAAATGACACGTTAAACTAAGAAATATGTAGAACGCCTATCCCTAGTGTTATATAAATTCATACAGTTGTGAATGAACAAATATCCTATTTGGATGATATCTCCTCAAAAGAGTTCTACAAAAAACTTTTACGACAAACATCGTAATTCCCGGGGACACGCTGAAAAACAATACATGTATTGAAAGCTTTTGGGGCTTCTGCGATTATAACAACAGAAACAGACATTTCCAGAACTTAAAAAAAATATTTACATTTTCTGAAAACACCATCATGCTGTTAAATTTTGTATTTGAAAAGAATCTTTTAGCAATAACTATACTGCTGGAACTATTTGCTTACAATTGCGCTATGCTATGCGCTAGCCAAAGGCTACGGGAAATGTTGTTTTACATACTTTTGTTAGGAAAATAATATAAAGTTGATATAAATATTCTCTTTGTGCATTAGATAAAATATTTTTTTACATAGATTTTATAATAAAACAAATATAAATTCATAGCATTAAATTGTTTATTATAAATCATAATTATATTTTTATATATTTTATTATAATATATTCAAATTAAAAAAATAACAGTGTGATGCTTTGATGTCTTATTAAATGTTAAGACTTTGTGCGACTTTATTTATAAAATCTGTTCGTTATTTTGTCTGTTCTGTCCACTTTGAATTACTGTAGGTGTGTTTTAAGATTTTTTTAGGCTTCTGTAACCAAATGTTCAAAATAAACCTACCCAAAACTAATTACTAAGACTGCTGTTTGTTTGTCTGGCACCGGCGGCATCTCATGAACCGTGACGGCTAGAGAAGTTGTTATACAACAAATACTAAAAACAGAATAAAAGACATCAAACGCGTTTTTTTTTTGGTTAATATTGATAACGCCAACAGGTAGATACTTGAAATATTCAAAGAAAATTATGTTAAATATTCATTTAAAAAAAAAACGACAAAATTATAATAAAATAAATATTTAATAATTTCCTTATAACAAATTTTATTATATACCAACAACAGGTAAAAGCTTTAAATGCTTAGAATATGTTTTTATTTATATTCAATTTAATTATATATTTCAGTTTAGTTATAGGTAAGTCAGTCAGTTTAATTATAGGTAAAAAACTGGGTTATAATAAAAAAAATATATATATTTTAATTATGAATAAAAAATATTTCAATAAATTACAAGAAAATCTAGTATTAATTTTTTTAATATCCAGGTGTATGTTAACTTTTAAATGAGATTCTACAAAGTGAAGTTCGTTAAGAAGGCTTAAGATTTTAATTACATTTTTTACTTTACACGGTTTTAGTGTTTTATGTAGTTATTATAATAGAAATAGATTTTAGTTAAACTTCAATTAATTTATATTTTGACTAAACAATAGCCTACATAAAATTTTTATTCCTCTGATGTCAATATATATTTTTAGTTTACTTACGATATTTATTTTTGGGTTTCATATTTGAATTTAATTTTTAATCATTCAAATTTGTATTCTTAGTAAATGTAAACTTTTTAGTAAAACCTTGCTAGATATTACTCCGCATGCGGTGCACGTAGATTTGTCCAAACAGTGGTCTTGGTAACTTTTTCAATTTAAGAGGTAAGTAAGGACAAATCTTTGTTTTAAAAATGTATTATTACTGTGAAATTCCTTTGTTTTAAAGAACTTTATTAAAGGGTTCGTACAATTCCTAATATATAATCTATTTCACATAAGCTTTTAAATATGGATATGTTGTTTCTAAACAAAATTTTCCCTGTTACACCAACCGTGGATCAAAATATTAAGTTTTTTTTAAGTGATTGACGCCAATTAACTTTAGTATGTTGCAAAACGTATTTTGTGCTACGTATAGTACAAATGTCGCAAAGCAGCTTTGTTAGCAGCAAAATAAAATATTATTGAGAAATTTGGCGAACAGAGCTAATGCTAGGGCATATAAATATATAATAACGATCACATATACTTAGTCTGGCAATAATTACTGTTACAATTAAAAATAAAAAAAATTACATTTGAATTTGGAATCTGTCATTTTTATACGATTGTTCATTGTGTTTTCTCATTTTGGCGCGTATACATTATACAATATTTTGCGATATTAAAATGGAGTGGGGTGATAAAGAGAACAGATCAATTGTTGTCAATGTTAAAACTGATTGTTTTGTCCATACAATGATCCAAATTCTTTACTGACTATGTGAGAGGCTAGACGTTAACGCCTCTTTTGTGCCCTTTTAACTAAGAACTTTTCCTGTCTACTATTGACAATATATTGATTTTTCGTTAATTTAAACGTTATTTATTTTTGTTGAAAATATACAATCTTTGCATATTACCTTTTTATTTGAATCATTTCTCTCTAACATTGCTTAACGTCTGTGCGTAATTATACAAGTGAATATATAAACAAGTACCATTTATGTGATGGCACATTGTATTTTCTTTTGCCAAAATATAAAATTGGTTCTATTATTAGTACGATGAGATTTTAATTGTTTGTTATAATATATATATCAATATTATATGAATACCGAATATGTATGTAATACAGTTATATTATATAACGATTTCATTGAATGTATTCTAATATACTTAACTACGAGTAAAACGATTTTACAAGCATCTTATATGCATATTTTTAAAATTTCTTTTTCATTAATTTTTCAAAGTAAATCATTCTGTTAGACATTTTCCAGTGAGAGAATTATTGAATACTGACAATGGTGTCTGTCTGTGGACGGAAGTCTATTGTTGCGTCGGAAGCTATTATTGACATTTTTAAACTCCTATTAAAACATTTTAAATAATGATTTTATAACATTCTCTTAGAAAATCTACAGGCAGTTTATATAACTTGCAGAAAATTATTTCAGAGTATAAAATGTATTCTATCTTTCAGTCCTTGTTTATTTAACTGAAAATTTACTTTACATGATGTATGTTCTTTGATTTCTTGTAATTGTTGCTATATATTGGACTCATTTTTTTTCTTTTCTGTATTTTAGGCGGTATTTCAAAGTCTTACCATAGAATGGACTTCTCCGCTTTACTTATATGCTTTGATGCTTTGCTGACTACTAAAATGTCGTCAGCTTTATTTGTTGCAACTGATGGTAAACTATTACTACAATGTCTGATGAAGAAACTTTTCTTCAATTGCTGTTGGATCATTATTAAGAGTATTTCAAGTTTTATTCATTTCATTTATTGTATTCCCACGAGTGAGGACGATATAAAAAGTCCCTCGAAGAGTCCCTTTAAGGGTTCCTTGAAGGGCCTATTCCGTCAAGTTGCTTTATACAACAAAGTTATTCAGGTCCTATGAAGTTGGCGCTATCGACTTGCAACCTGCAAACAATTCATCCTTTCGGCGCGTTTTTCACCTTAGTATAAGGGTTTTAAAAAGGCTTTTTATCTCTTGGCAGGGATCGTGAAGCCAATGGCCCCGATTCTAAAATTTAACAATGTAGTTGCCAGTTGTGGAGGTCATTTTCGACACCCAACTAAACTTTCTTGTTAGCTAACCTGGTTCAGGTTAGTTACCGCCACTCGAGATTCGGCATCTTTTCGCTCGTATTGTCAAATTTGAAAAGAGATTTGAAAAGAATTGTATTCTTAATTAAAAACCCCCGATACAAAAAAACATCTAAGAAGAATAGAAATAATATTATAATGTAATTATTAAAGTCGTTGCGTCGGGGGACATAAAGAAAAAGCGGGCTAAATAAAGGAAGAATTCAAAATGCTAGTAAGTTACGAAGGCAAATAAAAAATAACAACCTCAGATCGTATAATGTAAGTACTCATTCCATAACTCCGAAAATTTTGTAAAATAGACACCATCGTCAACGTACCTACAACGGTTCCCCGACGCAACGACCTATTGTTTTTAAAGTTGTTTAAAGTGTTTTCAATCACTCGCTGGAGCACCGCTCTTAGAATAAAGTTTCTTCAGTGATTCTTTGCTTCATAACTGTCAGGTTTGGTAGCAATGGATTGTTAACCTTACTTTTTAGATAGCCCCATAGGAAAAAATCAGCAGGTGTTAAATCAGGGTAGTAGTCCAGTGGCCAGTAGATGTCTCCTCAACTACTTATCACTCTTCTAGGGAATAAATCGTGAAGAGCAGTTAATGAGTCTTTTGTAACATGAGAAGTGGCTTTATCTTGCTGGAAATGGTATTGTTGTTGTAAACAGACTGTTTTTGCATTTCTGTAGCCAAACAAGTCCGAATCATATGGTTATATCGATCAAAATTAACGGTCTGAGCTCAACCTCGGTCATCTTCAAAAAAATAAGGACCGATAATTCCTTGACTTGATATGGCAGCCCAAACAACTACTTTTGGCAAGTGCAAGGGCTTCTGATGCAGTTCTAGCGGATTTTCGGAGGTCCAGTATCAGCAATTTTCCTTATTCACGTGACCGTTTATGTGAAAATTCTATTCGTCGGAGAAACAGATGTTATTGAAATTCCTTAAACGGTTTTTCATTGTTCTGCAAAATCTCGTTTATCAGGATCGTCAGGCTTTATTTCTTGAACTATAACAGTTTTATAGAGGTGAAAATGTAAATCTTTCGTTAATGTTGAGTACGATGAACTCAATCATAACTACTATCGTGGGTCGTCCATAACAGACTGGCAAACGCGGTAGACGTTCGTGCTCGTGCTTCTTTTGCGCCAAGACGATTTGTCCGGCATTGTATTCCAAGTTTCTGCAAACTCTCACACCCAATGTTTAATTACATTAGCACTTGTTTTAAGCTTGTTAAATTAAAATGTCTCCTGTACACACGACGAACAATAGTGTAGGAATTGTTGTTTTTTATAAAACGCTCGCACGCAAGACGCTGCATTCTCGTAAAACGGTTCATGGTTACTGAACTTAAAAGACTGGTCAAGCATTTGAGACTACTCCCCTTTCCCTGCTACCTGCGGTTGGAGCGTTATTGGTTAATTCAAAAACGAAAAACGTTCTGAGGCACCCGTTATTAGCATAAAAATTATAATATTTAATCATCAGTTTATAGTTTAATGTATGTACCAGTGGGGATCTTCACGGTGCTTATTTCAGACTACGCATGCTGCAATAAAAGTAAAATAATGCATGTAATTCATGTATTTGCTTTGCACAGTAGAATCACTTTCAGTTTGTACCATTTAATTTATAACATTTTTAGAGTAATTATATTATAGTTTTTGTAGGATCAACGTCTCTACAAATAAATTATTTTCATTTGCAGAATACACCGGCTGTGACATATAAAATAGTAATTCCATATACTTATATTTTGATAAGTGACGGGATAATAAAACACAGCTGCACGAGTTAAACTAATTTTATCTCAACATGACAAGGGTATTAGCTGGGTCAAGACCCTTTTTATAACTCAGGTTACTTTCACAATGTAATATAAGCACTCACAAATATCGCAACTCAATATTATGTTGTTGTTGAAATAAAAATATGCATCGAATTGTAGAATAATACATACATATGAATTTAGGAAAAAATATTTTAAAGTGACTTGACTTAGGGGACTCATCCAGTCACGGTGAGTGCGAAAGCGATCCCGTGGCGTCTCACTAAGGCAATGAGGTCAACCGTTAGTTTTTTAGTGGTGGATTTACTAAAAAATAACATTTTTTTAATACTTTGCATCAACGTATACTATATTACCATAGTATGATGCCAGTGCACCAAAAGAAAGCGGCCAGTGTTCCTTACTTCCAATTTACAATGTTTCCCGCGGAAATAAAATATTTTCATGCATTAAAAAGTAAACAAAGACTTTTCTCAACGCCAAATCTATCTATTTATGCCAAATTTTATCAAAATCGGTTCAATGGTTTAAGCGTGATTTCACGCTGTTGTATTGGTTTCTCTTCTTTACAACTATTTTTTTTATAATATTATTATGAACAAGTATCCTACTTAGAATATACTATGAACAGAATTAGGTAAGAATTTAGATTTGAACAATATTTTTAATTAAACCGATTCCATAATCACCTCCTTTGTCATATATTTAAATAAAAATTATCACTCGTTGAGTTTACAAAGCAAATCATTCTGGGAGCCATTTTCCAAGTGAGAGGATGCCTTTGAACGCCGACAATGGTGCCTGTCGGTGGACGGATATCTATTGTTGTTTCGGCAACTATTCTCGTTATTTTTTAAACTCTATTTAAAATATTTTAATAAAGATTTTTAAAACCTACCTATGTAATAAAATATCATGGAATTATAGTTTAATAATTGAGGAATTTCATCTTGTTATGAGAAAAAATATATTTCCCTGCTCCTATTTACATAACTTATTTAAATAATTTTGGTAATTTTACCAAAATTATTTAAATAAGTTCAAGTTTAGAAGAATGAAACTGAGTTTTTGAACACTATCATGTAATAGTAAATCGGAAGATAAGAAGAAATTGGAAAATCTAGAATTATATAAATACCAATCAAAATATATTCTTCAGAACATCTAAAAACTAAATCGTTTCGTGTTGAAGTGATTGTTTAGATTCAAGTTTGAATCTTTAATTGCATTTTTTTAATATATAATTTTTTAATATATAAGTTATAATTTTAAGCTTTACTTTTATATTTTTATTGCAAGAAATTTAAAATTTTATGAGTGCATGTTTCTAAAAAAAAAATTGTAAACTTATGCATATCAAAATTGTATTTGCACGCCTAACGGTTAAATGTACTTGGATACTTATATATGAATAATACTTACAAAAATTTAGTAACGTATGGCTTTGTGTTAATTTGAAGTGATGGTAGATGAGTTACAATTTTTACCGGAGATGGAAAGAACGAAAAAGGAGGATGGGAGTCAACATGCCCTTACCGGGCATCCTTTCAAGATGTAATTAGTATTATAAATTTGTATTTTATTTTATTTTAGAGAGTATTTATTTTAGTTATAATAATAGATAAGCAATTGTTCAATAATGTTTGTAATGCTAAAAAATACGAACTTTTTGATTATGACCAAACTATCAGCTCGTTTTTGTAAACATGCTTCTATGTCAAGAATGGAAGGTTGGTGTATAGAGTATAGACTTTATTTATCAGACGATTAACTTGGCAATGAATGGGGGACATTGATGTCATTTCAGGTATCGCAACACTGTTGGGGTTGTTTAAACCGATTATTCTTTTTATACTATTGTTGTTTTAGAGCTTGTAGGTACATATACAGCTTAAAAATGTTTTTTTTAGGTTTTTTCAGAAAATATTACAGCTTATAATTATAGTAATAAAGATATAATTTGCATGTTTTTGTTTTCTTAAAACTGAAAAAAAAATAACAGTTACAATCTATACATTAACCACTGAGTTTAATAATCTCGTAATCATTTTATGAATACTTTATATTTAAATGATTTCATATGCAATTTTTACTATAGTTAATTACTTACTCAAATAGTATTAATTTTATCACACATTGTATATATTTTTTTAGTAGGACTTAAAAATTGATTAGGAGCGAAATGATCACTACACATACTTAAAATGTTAATTTTTTTAAATAATAATCATTAATGTTTAATGGTTTAACTAAAATTTATATGGATATATATTTAAATATAAAAAAAATATTATAACCTATAAACATATGTAAGTAACGTCTTAATAAAGAAACATGAATTTGAATGGAATTTTACGTTCTAAAAATTGAATATTTTATATTGTCTTAAATACATTTTTAATATCTTAAATTATTACCTACTATTATTTTTTTATAAATATTGTAATAGATAAATGTTCTAAAAAGAATTGAATAATTTATAATAACAATATAATATAACACATTTATATTATATATATATATATATATATATATATATATATATATATATATATATATATATATATATATATATATATATATATATATATATATAACTTCGCCAATCTACTAAGTAGTTTGTATATGAAAAAATATTAAGTCATTTACTCACTTCTTTATTCACTCACTTCATCTTCTAAGATGTCGTGATAAAATTATCGACATAATTATTACAATAACCGTTTAATAAGAATAGAAAATAAAAGTCATAAAAATTCGTTTTTCAAATATTGTCTCCCCGACATATACTTACGGAATTATTACAATAATGTTACAATGAAGATAAACGACTTTATGTGGGGTTATGTTTGTTTTGTTGTACCCGAGCAACAAAAATGCTACGGGTCATTTCTCTATGTCTCTCAGTAAAAACCTCAAGGGAATTTTAGAAAGTCCAAGAGTTTTCTAAGTATTGTGTATAAGTACGATTACGCGGCGTGCCACGAAAGTGATGAGGCCATGTTTTTTTTAGTGGGTAACCTTAAAAATGGTTGTCAACTATGCTGCCGGGTAAGTCAACATAGCCCCCGGTCACCACCTTCTTGGCCGAAAGGTATCCGTAACGGATTATAACACAGAAAAAAAAACGGTACTGAATAAACTTCGCAATCGTCGCTTTTTCGAGCTTTTTAAGAACAAATAAATCACAGATTTTTCATTTTCGTACAGTTTTAACCTGTCTTGGAAGCTCTCCAGATCCACAACTTTTAGCCAATTTATGGATGAATATGAAAATATGCGTTATAAAAAGTAAATCTTTTAAATATTCTTTGCTAAAAGGGTTAGATAAATAACTTATAAAATACAAGACCAAATATTTTGGTTTCCTATCTAAACCACATAAATTATTTTACCATACTGAAATTTTATTAATTTTAAGTTTATAACAAAAACTAAATTTATCAGAATTTAAGTATTATTAATTTGTATCGACGGTATTTTTTGTCTATTTTTCTTAATTTCATACTGAACCGTAATTTACGAGATCTATTAAATATATGTATATATGTTATGTTCCCTTTTCCTCCATAAGCGATATTGTCTCACATAATGTTTAAAAATATTAAGGATATTTAAACTTAGTAAATCTTTCATCAAAAAAATAATTTAAACTATTATCATAAACTTATTGGGAGTATTAGAATTTTTATCTTTTGACATTCATGACTGTTTTTTTTTTTATTTCTTTATATGATCTAAGGCAATGCTTGACTACATTCCACCTGATGGTAAGTGGAATGTAGTCAAGCATTGCCCTAGATCGTATAAAAAAAAAAAAACAAATTGTTCCAGTCCTTCGCTGTACGCACTAAAAATGAGGAAGCAAAGCGCTTCGTTCGGATAGGTGGAATATCCACAACAAAAGGATGAAAACCTGCCGTGCGTCGGGACGTCCTGTGATGGAAGGGGGACGGGGGAATTAAGTCGTGTAATTCCTGCGCACACTCACCAAAATGTATCCTATAGAATACTGAGAGGCTAGCAGGATTTTTTCGTTTCCTGTGTCCACTAAAACCCATAGGGAAGAAAAATTGGGGTCTTCAAGGTGACGGAGACGCTGAATACAGAGGTCGTTCCGCGCGTACACACTGACTCCGGCCCGTGAGCGAAAATTGTGCTCTAACGAGTAACCACGATAATCCAAGTATGTAGCGCTCAAAGGACATTGTATCTGCGTCTCCGTCAAAAAAAAACAAGTGCGGCTGCTCTGTCTCCAGGTGGTGGTGGACATCTAAAAGCGCATTTGAGTGCAAACCCCTTATATTAGTGAGGTGCACTTTATATGAGGAGGAGTGCAACCGCTGTGTCAACTTGTTCTTTTTTTTAACTTTTTCATAATAAAAAAAAATAAAAGTGAATAAGGATGGGAAATGGCAGTTGAACGAGGCGGTACGTATCGAACGAAACGTCGAAATTGGTGATGTCTTGCCACTGAGAGGCTAGCCTGGAGACAGCGGGGACGCCCGAACCCCCCCAGGGATCGCCATCGGGCCTCCTCGCCTGGTCACCAACCAGCAAGATGGAGCCACCCTGGGATTTTTCGCAGCTGGCGGGGCAGCCTTTCGTGTGTGGCTAACCCACTAATTGGGCCCCAACTATCTGCGGGCGGCCGGCGGAAAGCTGTCGCTTCTGATCCCGCTACCCTCCTCGACTAGACACCCGACAAAACAAACACCAACTCGACGTCAACCGGTTAGCCAACGTACCGCAGCTGTTCAGACCCATTTCCCATAAACGGCTTCATCAAGCAACGTGCCGAAACTCGACTAGGTCGCTTTGCGGCACGACTTTGCCCGATGGGTGGTAACTTTGCCAGCGACCCGATGTTATGGTCTACCACCAAGAAAAAATGTTTAGATAACTTCTTTTTAAAGTATAATGAACCTCAACTCCGGTCGTTACATTGTATCCAGAGCAAAAGCAGCTGCAGGTAGGCTTCCAGTACAGTACTTTACACCGAGACAGCTACTTGTTTTATGTACAGTACTGTGGTCAGATATTTGCTGGCACCGCGAAGTCTCATCTTGCGATTCTGGACTCAATTGAGAGGCAAGCAAAGAGACTTTAGACGATCCTAAATTGGTTGGAGCCAACCTCCACAGCCTTGGACACAGGCGTAGAGTTGCTAGCCTCTCAGTATTCTATAGGATACTTAATTGCCTCAACCCCGTTCCTTAGCCGGACGTTCCGACGCATAACTGGTATCCATCCTTATGTTGGACACTCCAGCGTACCTAATGATATTGAGAATTAAATTTTAATGAATATTGAGCATTAAATTAAATGATAATGATATTGAGCAGTGAGCATTAAATAACCATACCAATTTAGAAAAAAATCGTCTATGAGTTACACACAAAGGTAAACAAAAAGACAAATAACTCGACCATCAGATAACAATTTCAAAACCTATCATTTAAAATTAAGATAACGTGAAATATATATATATATATATATATATATTGATCACAATGATGTTTTCGAGACCTGATTTCTAGATTTAGTTCTCTGTTATCGTTGTTATCTCAATGACATCTTCTAAAGGAACGTCTAACGTTACTGAAATTATTCATTCATCACCTCTCTCCCCATTAATCCTTTCCATATTGAAAGAAATCCTTGATTTATATTTTATACTATACTGGTTTATCTGGTTGTGAAAACGATAAACATTTACACTTTTTTTAAAGAATGTCCTAAAGAATAATTACATAATGTTTTTGATAAAGGAAGCAAAATCCTTTGAATGGTTTTGTTTGTTCTAATTGCAGTATTAGGAAACATAAAGAGCTATTGTGTAGCTACGCGGCCGGCTCTGTCGGATATGTTTTATTTTAAACGCTTTCTGAGAGCACAATGCAGACTGGGCTTGTAAAGGTTGACTTTTGTTCAAAAGTATAACGTTGCATTTCAAAAATTGCATAAAAAATGCTTTTTAACTTAGCCAATAATATGTTATTATTTTAAGTTTAGTGTTTTTGTTTTTGTTTTTGAAAAAATGTTTTTTTCTGGTATCAATAAAATCACATAAAGCCATAAGAACAAAACAATTTTAATCTAAGGACTAGCCAATATTTGTAGATGCTACCAAAGTATATAAAACAAGAAAGTACAAACACGTTCGGTTAATGTGTGTCTGTGAGTTCGTTTAGATGAAATTAGGTTAAGTTAGTATAGGGACTCGTACACTTCATCGCTTCTCTTCAAAGTAGCTTCAAGCTTCCTCACTAATTCGGCATAAGTGCTCACGTCTTAGACTTAATGAACTAGCTTTAAATAGTACAGCCCTTAAATGACACTACCGATACGTGAATAGAAACTATTATTATTAAATACTAGTCTTATCAAAATTAAACAATATTTTTTTCAAATTAGTACCATTAAAGCCTAAGCCTAAATACCATCAACTAGAATCATTAATGTTTTAATAATTATTTTGTTTATAATATCTATAATGTTTACTATTTAATTATTGAGATTAAACATAAACATCTACCTTGTAATCTATTGTTAAAAGCGATACTTGAATATATTTATGACTAACTGCAAATAAATACGGTTAAAAAGTACGGTAAATACGGTTAAGTAGCTACGTTAGAACTGCGTGTCGTCACGACATATTATATAAATAAGATTTTGTTGACACCAAATTAAACAATTTAATATGAATTTATCAGATTAAAATATTAATAATATTATATATAAAAGAAAATATAAAAAATATTTGTAAATATAATTTTCGTAACTGATAAAAGGTAGATCTTTCTTAAAAACTTTATTAATTAATGTTAAATATTTCACTATGTTTAGCTTATAATAAATGTGTGCTTAAGATTTAAATGAAGTTTATTCACCTTAATTATTTCCAATTTATTATAAATAAACGATATAGGCTTTCTTTGTACCTCAAAACCATTTTTATGCTGAAATATTGCTTATAGATTATGTCAATGTTTTTTTTTTTCACAATATACCTACTTAGTTACTTTTCTTGTATCTTATTGAGGCAAATATTTTTTTTTCTTGTAATGGTAAATACTAATGCATTATTAAATTTGGGTTTTCGTTACACATACAAAATTATTATTCCCTTAAAAAATTTAACATAAAAAACTGGGATTATGAATATCTGATATTATACTAATACAATAATACAATATAAAATATTATCATTGTGAAGACTTGAAAATGCAATTATTACAACCTATAAACCTCTTCATACAATTTCTAAGTTAACTTTGACTCGTAACAAACGGTCGGTTGAAATTCATATTAAAACATGTATTTGGTATATATAAAAAATCAAAGACAGCTTTTAGTAAATATTTTCTGTGCAGTTCTGTACATATTATTAGTCATAAATTGTTATAGAATAATTACTTAATTTCTGATATAGAATATTTCCATGTGATTAACTTGTACAAGGAACGTCGGTTGTAGATTATAATATATGTAACATGAAATTGTTAGTATGTTATTATATTTTTGTTTACAACTATTATACAAAAATAATTTACCTCTTTATACATGAAATATAAGATTATGTGAGGCAATTCGATTGGTGCTACCAATTATAAATTTAAATGAAATGATGAATTTAAAATTTAAATCAAGGTTTTCTTGAAGATTATAGAAGTCACCCATTCGGAATCAGTGAATATATATAACTTTATTTATGTCCATTGACTCGGAAAATCGCAAGATAAGGATGCTGTAACAAATTACAGAGATCTTGTCTTAATCAATTACTTACAAGAATGAATATATTTATCGAAATATATATTAAACATTCCATCACAAGTATGTACGAGTATGCTTTCTCTGCATCTTTAGGTAAAGTTAATAAGTAGACTATTTTTGAAGCTTAGTCGGCTTTCCACATAGTACTACTATACTTTATAAATTTTTTAAGATAAAAAAAATATGCATCCTTGGCAAATTATAAATTAAATTTAATGAACAATTGATTGGAACTTCGCAAATGTTAAGTATAAACTACTTTATCACATTGACCTGTAATAAACGCTCGACTGCCAGTTGGTCTGACAGAAAACTTTTCGCCATTCTTAGCTTTTCAATCGAGGCGAGCCTTCCGCAATGTCTTTTTATAGGACTTGGCAGCTTGGTTAAAGGCTCTCTTCTTTAAACTTACATCCGGAGTTTTGGTGACCGCTTCGTGAACGGTAGACACAGGAATACAGGATTTTTTCGTTTCCTGTGTCCACTAAAATCCATAGGGAAGAAAAAGTGAGGTCTTCAAGGTGACGGAGACGCAGGATATCTAAGTCGTTCCGCGCGTTCACACATTATTCGGCCCGTGAGTAAAAGTTGTGCTTTAACAAGTAACTGGTATAATCTAAGTGAGTAGCGCTCAAAGGACATTGTATCTGCGTTTCCGTGAAAAAGAGCAATTGCGGCTGCTCTGTCTCAAAGTGATGGTGGACAGGTAAGAGATTAGAGTACAAGTCCCTGATATTAGAAAGATGCACTTTGATTGAGGAAGAGTGCAACCGCTGTAAAACTTTTCTTTTTTTTCTCTTTTATTTATAGATAACTTTGCAGTATACTGCAAAGTTAGAAACATTGGTTAAGGTTTTCGAAAAAAGCTAGGTTTTCGAAAGTTTTAGATATCACCAAGTTCCCGATAAAGACGATCATATAAAGAATGCATTTACCGAGACTGACAGCGATACGGTAGCTCAATTGGTAGAGCGACGGGACGGTTTTCTAGAGGTCGCGAGTTCGAACCCCTGCCCGTATCGGTATATTTTTCAGTCTATACTTATATAAATTTAAATAAACTTAACATGGCCATTCATGTTTACAGATATTTTCATTCATTATTTTATATAGTTTAGCGGATGAAAGGTCTTAATTAGTGAAAAATAGCATTAAGTCATTGCGACAATTTTGTCTTAATAAATACCACAAAATGTAGGAATATGCATTTCTCTTTAATAATTATTTATTTCATATCAATAACCAAGTAATAATGATCGATTAAAATAATTATTGATTATTGAACACTACTAACATAACACATACCATTATTATTATTATTTAATTTCAATTATTAGATTTGCTCCTAAAAATAAAAGTTACATAACGGACGGATAAATAATCCGTATTTGTTACATATAATGAAATAATAGCTTTTTTGTAGTTGGCTAAATATTCTCGACGTTAAAGTAATATAATACTTGTTTTTCGTTTACATCCACGTTCAAATTATTACGTAATCTTGAGTACGACTTACACTTGCCCCATATTTATGAACGTCTAAAATTGTATGATGCATCTTATATATTATTTCTTATTTAAAGTAGATAGTTGAATATACATAGTTACATATATATATTCACAATTCCTTTCATTTTAAGTGTTGTTACGAAAGCCTACGCAGCTGCTACGAATTAATACAAAAGTAAGTTTCAGTCGTTGTAATTCTACAAGGACTTTTTGGGCGCATT
Source organism: Napeogenes inachia (assembly GCA_959347355.1). Classification (NCBI taxonomy): domain Eukaryota; kingdom Metazoa; phylum Arthropoda; class Insecta; order Lepidoptera; family Nymphalidae; genus Napeogenes; species Napeogenes inachia. Next base: position 19,787,064 of record OY365795.1, read on the forward strand.
AACTTAGATCAATGAGCGCGTGACTTGCTTTATAATGTCATCTTTTCTGAAGCATTACTGACGTCTTTATTTACTTTTAAACGTGTTTTTATTTACTTCAAGCTTTAAATTATTAAAGTACTTATGACATCATTTGATAATGACTTCATTTTTTTTGTAGTTCTAAACAGAACAAAAAAGCTACCTTGTGATAAACTTTATGAGCTGTAGTAACATGACTACTATTCCTAAGCTTCACCATTTAAAAAAATCTATATTTTTTGTTAAGTAAAGGTATTTGTTAAGAATGATTATACTTACTGTTATTATTTATTTCAATTATATTAATAGACAAATGTAAATATTTCGCTACTGAGTCACGAAATGGCTAAATCTGTAAAAAAAAAATACCATGAAACAGAATGCACAGAAGAATCTGAAGTCATTAAAAATCCTACAGTCTAAGTTTGACTTGGCGTAATTAGTTTTAAGTAATAAATAGTATTTATCTATACTTCAAAGTTAAAAACATTAGTTAGGATTTTCGAAAGAAGCCTAATAGATGTCACCACCGTCGCGATAAAGACTATCACATTAAAAATGCTTAATTCACCGAGACGGACAGCGATACAGTAGCTCAAATTATAGAGCGACGGGACGGTTTCGGACGGTCGGTCGCGAGTTCAAATCCCTGTCCGTATCGGTTTATTTTTCATTCTATATCTATGTTTATATAAATATATAGAATGAAAAAATAAGCTTTACATAGCTTTACATGTTTTTAGATATTTTCAAACATAAAAAACAGTTCTTAGTGGTTTTCTTACCATAAACGAAATCCCTAATTGCTAATTATGTTCTGAGTAAAATTACAAAATTTACAACATTTAGAGATTTACAGATGTATTCTTATCGTGGCATTGCAATATTTATTAATAATTGTAATCTTTAATAAAATAAACGGACTTATTTCATTAATCTTAACTATTGACCTAAACTATTTAAGTATAAATCTTTAACTTAAATATTGATTTACGTAAAAACAATTTACTGACAACCGGACTGATGAACACTTAATTAATGCTTAAGCATTAACACAGGTCTGTTTAGCTGTACTCCTTAATTGCGAGTCACATGGTGAGAGGTAATCATTGACTCGGGCCTGACTGCGTATCGCGCAATTATACTGCCTTTGATGGTAATGGGATGAATAGGATTCACTGCATTCAGTTATATATCCACTTTAAATAGCTTTGCAAAATCAGTACTATAATTTTTAGTATTAATAAATCATAACTACCTAATTAAGTATTTAAATAATATTTTCCTTCATTTATTTAAGTAATTTGGTTGCATAAAAATATTGAGAAAAAATGGGTACATGTATATATTTCTTAATTAATAAAAATATATACCATGAAATTCTAAAAATAAACCTAGTAATTTGCATGATTCATAAATATATTAATATTAGAATCGTGTTCAAAAATCTTCAGATTCCTATAATGTACTATGCACTTAAAAGTTTCTTAGTACCGAAAACAAAAAAGTTTGATCAATAGACATTTTAAGTAAGGAAGAAAAACACTGACATACACAAATCTAATTTTATTTTTAGTGACATAAGACTAATATTAACTAACGATTAAAGTTAAAATATAATATTAAGTAAATTAATAAATACTTACTATTTTAGGTTAATTTCCCAGATTTTTAAACAATACTCCATGTAATATTAGAGTTAGATATTCTTATTAACTGATCTATCAACGCAGTTTGCATCTAGACCGCTATGGTTAAAAACTTTCAACGTTTACGAAACTTGTTTTCTTTCTTTTTTGGCTGGTATTTTTTTTCAAGTTCTAACAACTAAATTATGTACTTGCATGAAAATGATATGTTGCAAATGTTATGTTTCAGAACTTTTGCAAATCTTACTGACATAGAAGTTTTTGAATTTTCATCCGAACAGTTATGACATGGCTCAGCTAGTGTTCTATAGATATAAAAAATTGTCCCTGATCGATTTCTGTAAATGGAATATATTAAATAAAACATTATGGGGGTCTTTCTACAAGCAAGAGAACCCAAAACAATGGTTTTTCATTTCGTCTATATGTATGTATATCTGTATGTCTTTATGTTTGTGCACACTAATCTCAAAAAGAGCTTAACCAATTTGGAAACAGTTTTCAGTAATATATTGTAGTAGTCTTCACCTAACATTTAGTGTTTGTTTTATATATAACCCGGATGTGAACGGATAATTAACAGAATCCATTTCTAACATTTTATAAAATTGAGCGTCACTCTGAATAAAATTTACTTTATTTTGTAAATAGTAAAACAAAATTTATTAAATTTATGGAATATCCTATCCATGTGAGAGTTATAGTTAAAACGCAATAAAGTGTTTAATTAACAAAATATCAGTTTTCGTTATAAAATCGTACATTTAAAATAGCCTCAGTATTCTATGAGCAATAACAGAGAAGAGCTTTACTTTGTTTTTCGTTTTTGTTACTTGTCTAGTGGAAAAAATAAAAATCTTAGTCAACGTAATCAAATGATACAACCGTTTATGCTATAAATTTATTAAACTCCCAAGGGATTCAAAATGTACAGGGTACTTTCCGCGAACTTCCAAATTTTTAAATTTGGTACCAAGCAACGTCTTATAGCACAAGAATAATTGCGTAGAGGAAAAATTGTGAAAACCGTAAATGTTTAGTTACATTATGTAATAAAAATATTCTTAATATTTTTAAAGTTACAAAACCTTTTCTCATGAACTCGTGGTATGAGGTATTAAATTGAAATTCATATCAAATACTTAAATCCATAATACCTTTATCTGTAACAAATCAAACTTCTATGTCAAAGCAATCAAAACTAACAGCAATTTAAGCCGCATATTTTCAAAATCGCATCTACTCGCTAGGGAACCAAAACCCAAAGGATACTTTCAGCCGTCCTATAATCTTGAAATTTGGGCATGAATTATATTATAGCAAAATTTCGTATTCATTTATAGCAAATGCAAAGGAAAAAATTAGAATACCTTAAATTTTTAGTAATATTAAATATTTATTGTATTTGAAAATGAAATTGAAGATGTTCATTCCATATAACTTCTGAACTTAAAAAAATATCACATTTAAGCTGAAGGATAAAGACAGGCTTAAAGACTTATAGTTATTTTTTTATTCAAAAATCTTTTTCTTTACTTTTATATATTTCTTTATTTTGGTCTTTCTTTACTTTTACTATGTTCATCCAGTTTTTGAAACATTATTGAAAATCTAGACTTGAGCATGGGTATCGACTTTTAGTGCTTATGATCTACTTTAGGTCTTAATTAAATAATACTATTCTTAAAATTATTCCGTAAATAACTTCTTTTTTAATAGTAAAGGTACTAAACTATATATTTTATATATTTAAAGGTTGTTCCTCACTTCCTCTCAGTTAAATTCAATTCAATTCAAATTAAATTCTTAGCATCTACATTTTGTTCAATATTTACAAATCAAAAATATTTCTGATCAGATATGAAATTATTTGTCCACTATATCCATTAATTTACAACTAAAGGAAAGAACTGCGAAATTGTTTTGAGATTTGGAGTATTTCTAGCGCTGAGTGTACGAAACGTGTCTGAACAATCCCGAGGGATATCGAGGTAGTTAACTGGCTACATTCCTTCAAGCCCCCTCTAACAATTCGATCCGTATTTATTCGCTGACAAAGTTGAAACGTTTTCTATTTAATACAACGTTCTTAATAACAATTTAGGAGTGTCACGTATTGCCTTTTTAATATTGAAATTTATTGAAGAAAGTTCGAAACGTATTAAATAATATACAACTAACATATTATATATTAAAATAAACTTTTGTTTACATTTTTACGTAAATTCTCTCTTAATTTCTTTCTTTTAGAGTTTCTTAATATAAAAGGCATTGCGTAAAAATATGGCTTATTTAGTTAGTTATTATTACAGGGTGTACTAACAACACTGTAGCTGGTCCAAACCAATAAGCTGTTGTCTCACTCGCTCACTCTTGTACCAATAAGCTGTTGTCGATTTCATACCTTTTCACAGCTAAACTACTAAACAGGGTTCTATAAAAATTAGCCTAGTGGCTTACACTACACTTTCCAAGTTAGAGATATAAATTTCGATATTTTGGCTTTTCTTTTAAAAAAACAACTAGGTATGTGTATATAAAACTTCTTGTGTATATATATACAAAATATATACATATTTAAATTTTATGTGTAATGGATTAGGAACATACTATTCTTTTCATAGCTTATAGGGAGTAGTGACATTATTAAATTGCATTCTTTTAGGAGAAATATTGCTTATAATGTGAAGGAGATATCAATAGATTTTGCTTAAAGGAAAGTTATTCGTATGTTTTCCGAGTAATGGCATAGGGGGATTGCTAAAAGCTATATATTTTCTCATAGTGATGTATGGCGATTTTGCTAAAGGCGTAATGAGAAATTCCAATGTCACAGGCTTTAAATATCACGAGTGGGAGATCGTATTTGAATACAATTTGTGAACAAGATTCAGTTCACTAGAATTATAGTAGTAATTTCAGTTCGTTACTTGTATAATAAATAAAATGTTAATTGCAAATATTTAACATATGCTCATGAAGCCATATTCATATTTTTTACTCTTACAATAAAATGCTTATTTTGAATTTTGTAGTCCTTTTGTGTTTAGTATTTATTCCTTTAAAAACTTTTTTTAGATCAGTTGAACTAAATTTGTTTTGATGGTCATAACAAAATGTTTTTTTAATTTAGACCGCAATAATTTCTTTGCTCTGTTTATCTAAACCAATTACACTCATTGTCCCCAGACGGGGACACTACAATAAATTTGTCTTCTTTGACGAGATCATGAATATCATTATCGTGTTTTTAAACTTGTATGTATGCTTAAAACAAAGATACGTTTATAATATTTCTGCTGATAATTTGTATGTAGGTACATATTAACATCCATATTTTTTTAATATCGTAGACTTACCAAGGGACAGAGTGAATAATAATTACCTAAGAGAAATATGTTACATAGGCGTCGATTCATCCATGGTAAGATACTTTAGACTTCTTCGTTAAAATTTTGTTTGCTCATTGGGTGAATTATATACCTAATGAGAACTATGAATTACAGTGTTCTAAGTATACCTATCGCTAGAGCTCAGTCAAGAAGAATAAAACAAGTTAGATATATCATAAGTATAATATAACTGACCCCTTATTTACCTAGCTATAAAGGTTATTTATTTTATAATATTCTAAAAACAGTTTATTTATTGTACTACTACAATTTTTTTTCGTGACATTAATTATTAAAATACTAGATACTCTTCCAGAGCACTTTTACATTTGTAAGAGATTTCTCATTGACGATTCAACCCTAGCGCGGTCTTGCAAACTGGATTAGCTGGGACTTGTTTTCCGCTGGGGAAATAAATTGATTTCTTTATTAATTATTCATAACATTTAATGGAAGGTATTTATTAATCTAGCAGAATAATACACACCTTCACATTACCTTTTGAAAAATATATATTTTAATACCTTTTGGTGGCATAGAGTGTTTGAATGTGTGAAAGTGTGAAAATTTTGTAAGTTGAAAAAAAAAAGTTTAAAAATCTGGGAATATACGTCACAATTGGCAAAAAGTAGAGACAGTTTTAAAGAATGTCACTGATCCGTTAAAAAAACAAGTTACATAAAGTAATTAATACATTAATAATTATAAATATAATAATTTTAAACATGCTTTGCGAAGCAAAGGATTGATATGCAAATACAGCACGTTATTCGCGTAGTATGATGCTACAAAACATAATGATAATAATATCACCGCGTAACTTTAACGATCTCGTTCTCGGTCGCCGCTGATTTCGGTGTACCTAAGAAACTTAATTATTTTAAAGCTTATATCGATATATTATTGGCCATTTATTTATTGGAATAATATTTAATTTTGACCTTACACATTTTATTATTTTCAATAATATTAACGTATGTTATAACCATAACTGTAATGAATTTAGTAACTTCCTTTTAATTTCAATTCATTTTTATTAACTTCATTTCTTAAAATTGAGAATTGTTAATACAGTAACTAAATATTTATATTTAAATATTTTAATCGTACCATATTTTCTGTGGACGGATTTTTGAATTATAGTTTTTACTTAAAAAATACATGACGGACTATGAGTTGAATAGAACTATGATATTGAATAATAATGTTGTCGAGTTCTGGTATCGATGCCAGGTAAAACTAATCATATGTAGGATAAATATATATAGCTGCCAGAGTCTTTTCAGTACAGGAAAATGTAAGGCAATCTGAATATCTTATACAAATTCTATGATAATATGTAACAACAACCAAACCTCAATGACGCAGAGTGATTAGGTTAAGAACCCTGACCTTTTCTTGTAAAGTAGGCCGTTGCTCAATAGAGAAAAGGAATATGACAGGCTAATGAAAAAAGTTATTATAATTAATAAGAAAATATAATAAAAGTAATGCTCAATCACACCTAATATTTGAATATAAGTCTTGATTTATTTGGAATATTAGAAATATTTTTTAAAACTTTAGTTTATCATAAAATTTTATCCTATTTATGTTTTATGAAAGTGGTATTTTGTCTGATACAGGTTTATGTTATGTATGTATGTATGTATGTATGTTACGTACATATGTTTTTGTATATATGTACATGTGTATATATGTTTATGTATACATGTAAATTGTTTTATGTAAAAAGCTGGAAACCGTTAGATGGTTTAATATTCTAAACTAAGCCGCGTCTTTATTCTGAAATCTCTAGGTCTCTTTTAGACGAGTCTTGGTATTACATTTTAATCGCAACACTCGTACTGATTTTACGAGTATCTATTATTGTATTCTAATGTTTTATTGAATAAGAACACAAAAATCTCTTTTATTTATCCATTAACGTTTCGGGAAATCTATGAGATTTATAAAAATCGGTAGAAAAAAAAAATAAAAGAAAAAAGAATATTTATGGATATTATAATATTATTTATTATAATATAATTATATTATTATCAATAATAATGTTAACGTTCCGTTGCAACTTAAACTAAATAGTTATTGGAATTAAATATATTATTATGAAATTAAGTAAAAAGTGAAACAACTTTATAAAATGTCTTCTTAATATAAATCTGAAAAGTTAGCGTCACGAATTTTGCCAAGTTAGGCTTAAAATTCACTAAGCGCTTAATAACTCGCTTAATATTAATTAGTTTTCTGTGTAGTAAAACTCTAGCATAGGAATTTGCTTATTCAACCAGAGCCATAATAAATATATTTAAGATAATATAATATTCAGAGATATAGTATAATATTCAATATTAGCACCTATTATTTTGCTTGCGATAATATTCGATAAATTATTGTAAGGGAATATAATTCTCACAAAGTCAGATCTTGTCAATTACTTTGAAATCCCTGTCTTGAGGTGTGTTCAGAGATTTGTTCTAGAGATTTGCTCTGTTAGGGCATAAATAATATTTGATAACAAACATATACAGTTTTATTCACTGTACTTATATATTATTTATAGTTCTTCTAGTTTATTAACGTTTCTATAAATATGTTATATAATTATTAAATTTAAACGAAAAGTTAGTTTACTTTGAGCAAAAAATGTACTAATAAAATAAATACAATATTATAATTGGTATAGTTAAAAGTTTAGGAAACAGTTAAAAAATATCGAGTGAATATTAGGATGTGAAGAATATATATTATCCTATTGTCTTAGAAGTTCGGTTCTTTTCGGTTATATGCTAACTTTTCATTTTTCATATTTTATAAATGTCCCACATGTACGGAAAGAGATTTTGCTTAGAATTTACTTTTGTTTTTCAAAACTGACTCTGTTAGTGTTTTTGTAAAGGAGGCGCGGAGGGAGGGCAGCTCCCACCCGCTGAACACCACTGTGTTGAAACCCAATCAAGCCGTAGCGACAAAAGCTGGTCTAATAAGCCGAACTTACGAAGGCGACCTTGGGTTTCAGTACAGTGTTACGGAAGGGTGAAGGGGCTGGCACAAAAGTCCTAATTACTTAAATTTTCGGTTAGATTTTGCAAAACCCTAAATCGGGATATCTCTAAAACTAAAAGTTATTTCCATATGTCATAACAATAAGCTACAAAATATATGCAAAATACAATATAATTTATAACTATAAACACACATGATATTTTTATTATTTTTTTATAAAAAAACTATTTTACTTCTCCAAAAAGATACTTACACGGATAAGCATCCAAGAATCAAGGTTAGAAGTGTAGCCGTGATTCTTAGAAAATTTTTAAATATTTTTGATGGTAATATTCATGCTTGATATTATTCTTTACAGTCATATATTCATAATAAAGGTAATAAATATAAATATTAACTAAAATAATAGTAGTTCAAGCTATTGAGCACAATATGGGAAATTAGGGAGTTTTTCAAGTTCACAGTTAACGGTTTCAAGAATCATATGACATATTTTTTATAACGTATTTGATATATTATGTATGTTAATAATATTGTCGTCAGCAAAAAGGTATGAAGTGACCCAGCATTAAAGTCATATTTTGGACAGGGCGTGATAGATTGCCGCGTGACACGGCAGCCGGCTTTTTTATTAAATACCAAGCCCCTCTGCAAAAGCTTACATACAATACATCTCTTTTGTTTTCAAGTACACTTTAATATTCAATTTAGAAATATGTCTTTTGTACTATTTTCAAATATATAAACTACTTTCTATAGAAGATACTTTATTCTTCTTACTTTTTCTCTTGTCCTAATTATTGTTTTAACATAACTTCTTGATGTCAAATAATATTAAATAACAAAAGATTTTTTGCACATGTGCAAACTTTTCAAAAATATAGAATAGTAACAAAAATAAATACCTACATTATTAAACTATAAAAAGATAAGACATAAATATTATATATATATATATATATATATATATATATATACATAAATGCGTCATTTTTTTGTCCGCTGGTAGGGGTGTGTTAGATTTTTTTCGTTAATCAAAGCTGAATAACAAGCAATCTTTAAAAATCAATCTTATGGTCTCTTTATGCAAAATTTTAAATTTGGACATTTTACATATAATAGTAAAAATATTTTAAACATACTAAGACTCCGTTTGATAAGTAAGTCCCTATAATCTTTTTATATATTTAATCTAAAATAATAAATATATTAAGGCTAATTTATATATATTATGAATCTATAAAAACATTACGTAACGATTGCAAGTTTTTCAAGTATAAAAAAATGAAATGTTGTGGAAGAGAGTATTTTATTATTAATTTTGATAAAAATCAGTAAATTTATTGAACGTGGTTGGAATTCTTATACGTTATAACCGGATCGCTGCCAAAGCCGAAATTAAATTCTTGTGTGACTTTATAAAAGTCCACTTTTTGATGCTCTGCTAACGTTATAACAAAGAACATACATATAATACTTCGTAGCAACAAATTGTTGAACTGCTTATAATATTTATGTTGATATTAATATTCTCCTGAATATTACGATTTGAATTGATGAGCACCTAAAAGACATTACTTTTCAATTAATTTGTTCGCAAATAAAGAAAAATATCTACTTATCTATGATAATGATAATGATGATCAGTTAATAAATTATGTATTTTAACCGTGAACTATAATTATGATGATTGAATTTGTAAAATTTTTTCATATTTAATTATTAAAATATATTTTATAATTATCTGTACAAATTTAAAAAATATTTAAATTTTGTAATAAAAGTAAACATCATTACATAGTACAAAGCAAAGTCGCTTTTCGCGTCTGTCCCTATTTATGTATGTATGCTTAGATCTTTAAAACTACACAACGGATTTTTAATAGATTCAAAAGGAAGGTATCTATGTATAATAACAAGCCAAGATTTTTAATACCAAGTCGTAAATTTTTTTTTACGTTTACATTGCAAACGCTGGCTGAAATCTACGAGATACCAACAATAGCCAATTTTTATCCTTTACTTTTTACAAGAAATAATGGCATATTTACTAAGCGATTTTAAGCAATATAGCAATTATACTTATCTAATTAAGTACCTTAAATACATTTTACATTTAAGATAATTGTAAATAATTATCTTAAGATAAATTATAAATAATTATCATTACATTTTACATTTAAGATGGAACAATAAAGTTCTTTAATTTAAATGAAAATATCTTGAAGATATTACAGATTTAAAATATAGGGACATCGTGTTTGCAGCGGTATGGAATCGTGCAAACCGTCTCAAAAACGGCTTTTGTTAAT